>CAUYRH010030777.1:0-10472 GCA_963574655.1 Perodicticus potto
CCCCTCCCTTGCCCCTTTCCCTATTTCTTGTGCTATAACTGGGTTTTAGCCTTCATATGAAAGCTATAGATTAGCTTCATAGTAGGGCTGAGTACATTGGATACTTTTTCTTCCATTCTTGATTACTTGCTTTTCTAAATGTAACATCCTTTTTTGTACTTTTTAAGAAAACTTGCATAGTAATTTCAAGTTTGGGGCTGAAAGTTAGACTTTTTAAAAATAATTCTTATTTTTTTAATCAGGTATTTCTTCAGCTTAGGAGAGTTTTATTCTATAATATTTTGTCTGGGCTCCTACTAGGGATACATTTGTTCCAAGTCTCTGGTAAATTATTACACATAGGAGGGGTTTCCATTCTCTGACTTTTATGATGCTTCTCACTTCTAACTCATGATTGAAAGAACTCTTTCTCTGCTTTCTGAGAAAATTTGATCTGAAAGGAGAGGTTGTGGAGAGAGGGCTGTGAGATGGCAGGGTCCACTCTGGTTCGCTCCCCTTCACTGCGCTGGTTCACAACAAGAGGTTTGCTTTTCCTCAGAAATATTTATATCTTTTACTAGTTATCATAATTTCTTCTGTTGTAATTTATCTCATCATCCAATTCTTACATTTCCCTTTTCTATTTCTGTGTGATTCAGAATTCTTCCTAGTATTCATAAGCTGATTATTATTTCATAAAATATATCATTCTTAAAAATTATTTTTCATTTTTAAACTCTCTAAATTACTCATCCAGGATTATTCCATTTTTTTACCTTCAAATGAGAAAAGTCCATCCCAGTCTTGGGTTTGCCTGTAGACAAAGTCTATGGATGTTAATGTTTCTCCTCCATGTTTACCTAATTGTAAAAATTCTTTTTCAGAAATCTTAAGGTGGATAGCTCGTTAACATATTTAGGTCTTTTTTTTTTTTCCTCTTGTGTTACTACTATTTTTATTTCAGATTAATACAAGGATACAATTAGATTATGTTTGCATTTATTAGGTATAGTTCAAGTTGCAGTTGTGTCCCTCACCCAGGAATTGTGCCATAAACCCTTACATTGTGCCTGTTAGGTGAGACCACACCAATCCCCCTCTCTCTTCCCTTTTCTCCCTTTTTCCTCCTCATTCCCCCCCAACTTGAGTTTAACTGAGTTTTTCTCTTGTGTGGACCTGTACTTTTTCATCTATTGATTTCATGTTAGTATTAAGTATATGGGATACTTGCTTTTCCATTTCTTGTAATACTTTACCAAGTAGAATGTTCTCCAACTCCATCCAGGTAAACACAAAAGAAGCAAAGTCTCCATCCTTTTATGAATGAATAGTATACCATGCTGTACATATTCTACAGTTTATTAATCCATTCATGTGTTGATGGGCACTTGGGTTGATTCTGCATCTTGGTGACTATGAATTGAGCTGAGGTAGACATTCTAGGGCATATATCCTTATGGTCACATGATTTTTTTCTTCTAGGTAGATACCTAGTAATGGGATTGCAGGATCAAATAGAAGCCCTATTTTGAGTTTTTTGAAGATTCTCCATACTTGTTTCCAAAGAGGTTGTATTAGTTTGCAGTCCCACCAACAGTATGAAAATGTCCCTTTTCTCCATATCTTTACCAGTATTTGCAGCTTTGGGACTTTGTGATGTAAACTATTCTCACTGGGATTAGGTGGTTTTGATTTGCGTTTCTCTGATCATTAGAAATGATAAGTGTTTTTTCATGAGTTTGTTGGCCTTTTTTCTGTTGTCATCAGAGACTATTCTGCTCATATCTCTTGCCCAGTGATAAATAGGATTGTTTGCACTTTTTTTGTTGTTGTTGATTAGTTTGATTTCTCTGTAGATTCTGGTTATCAATCCTTTGTCAGATTTGTACCATGCAAATATCTTTTCCCATTCTGAAGGTTGTCTATTTGCTTTAATTATTCTGTCCTTAGGTATGCAGAAGCTTTTAAGCAACATATTTAGGTCTCAACCAAGACTTTATTTATAGTATTCTATTCTTTATTTCATGTAGATCTGTTGTCTAAATTGATTCCCCTTGCATCTATTGTTGGGACTAAACTTTGTTCTTGTGTAATTTGAAGCAGTTAGCAGGGCATTCTTTCCCCATCAGATAAAGTACATGAACAACTATGACCATTTTCATGGTTCTTCAAAGTCCATTCCCACTTTTGATGACATATCCCCAGGTGTTAACTGCCATTTTCTTTTCTTTGATCCTAGCCAAGTTGCCCAACTGGAAACTGGAGTCCTGAAATAGATGAAGGAGTATTAATAGAATGATGGAGCAAAATATGCCTGGTCCCAGAAGGAAATTATGTGTGGCTTCCTTCCTGTTTTGAGCAAAGATTTCCAAAGGTTTTTGGTAAGGATATTCATTGGTTAGTGAAAATTCCTGTCTTGGAAGTTCTTTACAATGTTTTTAGGTCTTAATGACTGTGAAACTTATATTATTTTTAGTTTTTACAAGTAATAATTTCAATGGAAAAGTAAAAGAGAAAATTAGTTATTGTTAGCTTTCATTCATATTTCCTTTCTTTTTAAATAAATTTAATACCAAGATTTTACCTGTAAACAGAATTTTGACGAAAGCCAAATCTTAATGCATAGAGCTTTAATTTTCACATGAAATAGCCAGGTACAGTAGCTCATGCCTGTAAGCCTAGCACTCTGGGAGGCTGAGGCAGGTGGATTACATTTAGCTCATAGGTTCCAGACCAGCCTGACCAAGAGTGAGACCCCCATAGCTGGGCATTGTGGCAGGTGCCTATAGTCCCAGCTACTCAGGAGGCTGAGGCAAAAGAATAGCTTGAGCCCAAGGGTTGGAGGTTGCTGTGAGCTATGATGCCACCATGCTCTTCCAAGGGTGACAAAGTGAGATTCTATGTCTCAAAAAAGAAAAAGGAAAAAAATTTCACATGGAAATAACTTGTCTGAATGTACAATATCTGAGGACTTCTATGCTAAAGTTAATATCATATTTGCAGACATACCATTAACAGCAAACTCAAATGATAGTGATTTGAGCCTTTTCAGAAGAAATGAGCTATTTTTAATGATTAAGAAAAGATTCTTACTCATTAAATTATTGGTTAGGTAGTCTGATTTGATATTTCTCTTTCTAAATGCTTATAAGATTAGATTTTTAAAAAGTTTATTTTTACTAGCACTGCCTTATTTGTATTCTATATATTTACTTTTTTCTTAGAAACATCATCAAACCATTTTACCATGATGCTTAACATTCCAATTACATATTGCTACATAACCATGCATCCCCAAACTTATTGACTCAAAGTAATAGCAATCATTTGTTTATTCATGAATTTGCAACTGTAGCAATGTTTGATAGATCAGCTTATTTTTGTTCCATTTAGGAAAGCTGAGGTGGATCAAATGGAGCTGAAGAATCCATTCTCCAAAGAGCTCATTCATGTGGCTGATATATCGGAACTGGCCTTCAGGTAGATGCTAAAGACTGGGACCTTGGTCTTTCTCTGAGCGAGTACCTCCAAGGACTTCTGCATGGGTTTCATCATTACAAAGTTGTTGGATTGCAGAACAAGTCAGAAACGGTATCACCTTTAAAGATGTAGCTTTAGAGGCTATGCTACAAGATAATCCACTAACAACAGGAAGAAACACTAGAATCTTCTCTTCCTGGGGCAAGTATCAAAGTCACATTATATGAAGAATTTATAGAGTGGAATATTGTTAGGGATTTTCTTTGAAAAATACTAATTTGCTACAATTATGGAGAAAAATAACAAAATAAACAGTGCTACATTGGATTAGCATTTTAAATAAAATAAAAATTTGGCTGCTTCACCATGGACAGGCTTTCCAGAGCTCTACTTTCCAAATCTACATCTGACATCATTTAATGACCATAGGCTAAATAATTCTTTGGAATTGATGAATATTAAAGTAATTATTAATCATCTACTTAGGAACCTAAGAATTCTTTGATTTACTTGCCCTGTTCAAACAGCTGAAATAATTGGTTCTACAGGCATCATTAGGTCTTTCTTGTCTAAATTACTACAACTGTTAAAGTTGCACCAAATTTAGCTACCAAATACGCACTGTCTTGTATCTTCTATACGTCTTTCATTAACTTTAAAAGCTTAATTCTAATATCCCCTTGTTACTGAATCTCCTTTATGAGAGTTTCCCCACCATCTACAGCTCAGTATGTGCTCACTACAGTTTCTTAGCTTTGGCCATATGAAATACTGTTTGCTCCACGTGGCAATAATCTTGTGCTCCTTGACTGTCAAGTCTTGGGTCAGAGCTCATCATTTACCTTAGGTCCTTTCTATGCTAAAATTCACCCTCTTTCATTATTCACTACATTTGGTGCATACTTATGTATTTCCTTTTACAGGTTCCCTTCCTCCTCCTGCTCTCAAATGCCTATAATTTCCTTAGCTGGACAAAAATCAACCAGCCAAACAAAGGAACAAGTAGGGGTGGGGGGACTTTAGGGTCCACAGGAATATGAATATGCTTAAGATCTAAATACATGCACTTATTGAAACTAACTAAAGACTGAATTTGCTAACATATTTGTTGAGAACAGATTTAACTAAGAAAGAGAAGGAACTAAACAGAAGCATCATAGGCACCAGATTTTGTTATTGCTGTTGGGAGATGGGAGTTAGAAAAAAGAAAGACCTCATGGACCTTCAGAAATAAACTTTCAACTCATCACAGCTCTGTCTTGGGCTGGCTTGTTTGGTGCTCTAACAGTTTCGTGTGTTTTTGCCTTATTTCTCCAGCATGATAAGCTCTGCCAGGTCCCAGCACTGCACTGGGAATATGTTCAAGAAAATGCTTTGTACTGATCAAAATAAGTTGAAAAATCTGTAGTAGGAAGACAGCATTTTAGCCTCTCTTTGCAAAGTTTGGCATTTAGGGAAATAACAATAAAAGGTGAAGTTTGACTCAATTATTTCCCTGTAGGTGAAGACATACTATACAGGGTGGCCATAAAGTTGGCGTGCAATTTAAAGTTGTGCACGATTTAAAATTGCACACCAACTTTACGGCCACCTTGTATTATCCAGTAGAGGAATTGTTGAAATGATCTTTAAAAGATTTGTGAATACATTTTTAAAGAGATTCTTTTGTTAGGTTAAAAAAACAAAAGACTGAAAACCAACTCTAATATCCTGATTATCCATCAATAGCTCGCATAGTAAAGGCTAACTAACAGAGATCTCTTTTTCTTAGTTCTGGTGACAGCGTAAGTCATCTTTAAGGTCAACTATAATGCAAAGATAAAAGATGACAGCCCAGAGAGACTGTTACTGCCGTGCATAGGTGAGATGTGATGCCATCCAGGCAGGACAGTCCTGGTGAAATGAACCAGGTGACTCATTGGAGTCCAACTGATTTATTTTAACTTAAGAAATGCTTAGCATATGTCACACTTGTCACACGTTTATTATCTATTAGGTACTAGTTCAAATGAAGAAAATAAAAATATTTTTCCCCACTTTTGGAAGGTGTTATGAGCTGAATCGTACACCCTCCAAATTCCTATGTTGAGTCCTAACCCTTCGTACTTCAGAATAGAACTGTATTTGGACACAGGGTCTTTAAAGAGATCCTTAAATTAAAATGAGGTAATTATAGTGGGGCCCTAATTCAATATGATTTGTGTCCTTATAAGAGAGGAAACTTGGACACAAGTGGGTACAGAGAAAAGACACAAGGAGAAACTGGTCGCCTGTAATTTAAGGAGAGAGGCATTGAAAAAAACCAGCCCTGCCAACATCTTCATCTGGTTTTTAGCTCCAGAGCTGAGAAAATACGTTTCTGATGTTTAAGCCATTTAGATGGCTGTACTTCATTAAGGCAGCTATAGGAAGAAACAAGCAAAAATTAGATCACTTGTTCAAGGTCATAATGAAATCCAGTGACTTGGAGAATCTGAAATCACATCTTTCTCCAGCACCATGTTGTGCTCTAATCCTTAAGTAACTCTGGATTCTTTATAAACTACAACTACTAGCCATCTCATATGCTTTAAATATTTTATCTCCAATTTTCACAGATCTTTTCCAGGTATTATTATTCTTTTCATTCTGCAGTTAGGAAATGGAGCCTTCAAAAACTGAAGGCACTTATCAAGTAGATAAATGGCAGCTCTATTTGGCAACAAAGGCTGCACATGCTTTTTTTTTTTTTTTTCTGTGAAGGCCATGGAATTTATTATTTTCTTGAGTACCTACTGTAGCAGGTCTTAAGCGAGGGTTTTAATACTCATAAGTACCCTGAAAGGTGATGTCATCATCCTCATTTAACAGATGAGTGCGTTCAAAAAACTGGAAAGATGCTGAGCTGGATCCAGATACTGAAAAGCTGTAAAAGCTCTTCTAAGTGAATCTGGGTGAGTTAGGAATGAGCTCAGGTGGAAGCTGCATAAACTTCTGCAGAGTATTTGAGCAAGGAACTTATTCTCTAAATAAGAGGGATGTGAGAAGACATTAGCCCACAGATGGTTCCAGTGGTTCAAGGACATTTGATGATAGGTTAGGCTCATCCATTCTTCCCATTCTATCCTCATGACTGCCAATGCAGTTTCCATCCAGGTAAGATGGTAGCTTTACCTCCAGACATTCCATTCTTCTCCAGCTCAGTAGAAGAGGAAGTAAAATGGGCAAAGTAAAAAAAGTTTTCTCCTCAGAAAAGTGAATTTGGGAAGAGGAATTGTCCATGTTTAAGGAGGTTCTTCCTACATCTTAATAGCAGAACTTTGATACAATCTTCGTGAGTATTTTTATTATAACATTCATTGAATGTAAAACTTTTGCAGAGAATTGTTAACAATTTTGGGTTTGGTTAGTAAGGAAGAGGAGGAATAGAATTGGCTAGGAATCTAGTGGGGCATGCTAAATTGTTCTTCCCTTTTTGAACTTATTGGTAACCTATTTGTGACTTTTTCAGTAACTATAAATAGAAATGACTTTTTAGTAGAGATGGAGTCTTGCTCTTATTCAGGCTGGTCTCAAACTCCTGAGCTCAAGCAATCTACTTGCCTCCATCTCCTAGAGTGCTAGGGTTATGGGCATGAGCCACCATGCCTGGCCTCAAGTTTTTAGGTTATAAAAATCCCATTAGATTTACACGTTTACTTAGAAGGGCATGTTACAAGATTCAGAATTTCCAACTTTGTATTTGTTATTCTGCTTTGTAATGCTCTATATGAGAAAGCTTAAAATTAAGAAATTAAATACTTTACATTTCTCATAAATTATTTTTTTTAAACCATGTTTTTTTGAACTTTATTCCATGCTTTGGTGTTTATTCTGTTTACCTGTCATGCAATATATTTCATTAGAGAATGAGGGAAATGTTTCCCTGACACTGTAAAAATAGATAAGAGTTTTAATCTTGAGGTATTTGTAACAATGGTGATTTCTTTCTATGCAGTAGGATTGATTTGATGCTAGGCGAACATTTATGTATATTCAATAATGGTATTTCTCTAGAAAATAAGGCCACAGAGCCTCTATCATATTATCTTACGTTAGATGCTCTATCAATAAGTAGGGTTAGTTTTAAAATGGCTTCAAAAATAAATAGTGAGGAGTCAATCCAAGTAAATGAGCTATGTGTCAGGGAAAAAATGTGCGATGTTCTTTATTTTCACACAGAACTCTTTCTCCCCAGATCTTCCAGAATACTGCTTAAATCTGAATTTTGAATCAGACACCTCCAACAGTAGGATTCTACAGTGACAGAATCATTTGCCTCTATAGATATTAAGTTTATACTACTAGTCAATTTTAACCATAAGATGTGATTATCCACATAGTAAATGTGATAGTATAGCATCCTAGTGCATAGTAATTACTCATTAAAAATAATGGTAGAAGTAAGGGTGGAGAAAGTAATGGTAGCAGTAATGATATATAGTAACAGTAACTTTTTATATTTATCATTTGTATTGTAATTATCTGAAGTCATATTAATATATAGGAAATTCAAACATGAGAGAGAGGTGGCCAGATTATACATAAATTAGGACTATTTCCACAGCTTAGATTTATTGATTCTATAAGATTTATGTGATTAAATTGTATAAATGAATATTAATAAGCACTCCATGAGTAATTTCTTTTTTCTAGGTTAGTTGATGAGCTCTATAAGTCAAAGTTAGTATATAAAACACTTCTAAAAAAATTTGTATACTTTACTGAGCAATTATCTTTTAAATCATTATTAGTAATTATTCTAGGTAGAGTTAGTGCCATAGTCGTTCTGTAAATATAGGATTATCCCATATTTTGAGGCTTTGACCTATCTTGAGTGGTGTTGGGATAACTGATTTTTCCACTGCTATTTATTTTCAGGCATTAAAACTGAATTGACCTTATCCAGTGTAAACTTTGAGTGTTAGCCCCAAAATGGTGTGTGGGGATGAGATATTACATACACAGGGGTTATATTCATTAGGGTAGGATAAACGGTTGTAACAACAAGGCCCCAATAGTTCAAAGACATTATGAATTTAGCTTCAGTCATACAGCTATGCTGGGGTGAGATGAGGGATCTCTTCAGATCAACAGGTCACTAAGTACCACCCGATCATTCAGGGAAGGATTCTCTTCTATCTTGTCTTTCTAAAACCCTGTAAGGAATTTGTTGCATGCATGGTCCAAAACAGAATCATTGAAACATCTGGGTAGCAGCCAGTGGGAAGGGAAGGACAAATAGACATGTGGGAAGGACACCCACTGTTTAAGGGCAATAGCCAGGAAATTACACCTCTGCTTTCTGCTAATACTGGACCATCTACCTTGACGCTAGTGCTAGAGAAGCTGGGGAAAGCCGGGATCTGTGAAGTCATGGCTGGCACTTCCACTACTATAGAAAGAAGGGGGATTAGACTTTGCTGGACTGGACTGGACTGCTAGCAGGCTCTTCACAGGATCCAGGCTCTTCTTCTTGCTGTGTACTGAATCTCCTTATGATAAACAACAATCCAGGCTCTATTGCTGAGAATCAAGTCTTTCCTTGAGGACTAGAACATCATGTACCCTGGTGAGGAGCAAGCTTTCAAGGATGCTGAAGGTGGAGATGTTATTCAAAGACCCCCTGGTCTCTGACTCTGCTATTTTCTGTGAAAGAAGGTGTCATCTTGTCAAGGCTGAATTTGGCTTTAAAATCAGGAAGGACCCAGATGTTTTCTATTAAAGACACAGATTTTCCTTTGTACATTCTTCCTAAATTTAGTGAAAGCCATTAGTGCAAAAGAGTTGTGTCATAACAAGAAATGAGCTTCTCAGTTGCAGCAATGCCTGACTTCCGGCTGCCGTTGTCAGCTGCCAAGGGAAGCTGTTTGACACAGGCTGCATTGGCTCCTGTTCCCAGGGGCCGCCTTGCTGCCAATCAGGTTTTGGGGTTTTTTTTGGTTCTTATGTAACTAAATGGGGAATTTTTTAATTCCACTTTAAGTGGTCTGTGTGTGTGGCCTTGTCACCCACCTATTATCTATCAATTATCACTCTACTATGTATATGCTACTTATTATTTTTGTTATGAACTCACTGAATTTTATTTTATTCTCTTAAAAACTTAAGTTAAAGCTCTCACTTCTCAGATTTCTGTCTTTATAAGATGCTTATATAGAAGAGAGAGTTTCAAAACTTAAAAACTCTTCTGAAAAAAGGGCATAGGATTTACCCAAGGGGATCCATGAAATAAAACAGAAGCAAAAAAAAAAAAAAAGAAAGAAAAAAAGAAAGAAATCAAGAAACGTGAATGGGACAGAATTTAAAGGGCAGTCATTGCACTCTGGCTGCTTCTTGCTTTCAGCTTCCTCCTGCTTCTCTTAGTTAGATGTGGGGCATTCCTGAAAACAGGGCAAAATCTTTATTGATCTCACAACATGAGCTTTTCCCTGATTATTGTAAGATTCTGGATGTCTGGTTCATTGCTGCACACCAGCAGTTTATGGGCAGCTACGAAGGTTATTGTCCACCACACTGGTGGGGTTAAAAAGTAGAAAGCAGCCCTGTGTGCAGAGGCCACTGCTTGTGGGCGGTCATTAGAATACCAATAGCAAATCCATGAACTGAATTTCAAAAGGAAGAGGGGGAGGACAGATTGAGACTGCCACTATGTTAACTGTTTTGTAAGCAAGACTCGCTTCTTGTTTTGGAAATTCCAGGCCTCTAAATTTTCTTTTCAGTTCACTGTTGATAATATGATTTGAGATAATCACTTGCAGCATGGATATTGGATCATCATAGCTGCGTCTAGATATCTGTGAACCATTGTTGAATATAAACATGGTCGTTAAAATATAAAACTAAGGACCTTCAGAGTATCAATGTCTTTATATAGTGATTAAGAAAATGCTATGAGGGCTATCTCTCACAGTACGATCAAAATGTTTCTGATTGTATATGAAGCACATTCTGCCCTATGATTGCACCAATGTACACAATTATGATTTAATAAA
>CAUYRH010030778.1:0-13241 GCA_963574655.1 Perodicticus potto
GAGGGCCATGATTGGGCGTGACATAGTCTCAGAACACTTCTAACTTTTCCTAAAAAGGTTAATCTTAGCTCAGGAGAAAGGTAGATACTTTTGGCGCGATTTTTTGGCGCTACCAAGGAGGAAGAGAAGGGCTCTCGGCGCCATCTTAGACCAAGGAGGAAGGGAGTGGGTCTCGGCGCCATCTTAGGCAAAAAAGCCTGATGGTCGCTAACAGCATACAATAGTGGGCCCGTGAGATTATAATCCCATTTGCACCGAACCTCTTCTATGTTTAAATACACAAATATTTTCCTTTGTGTTACAATCGCCCACAGCATTCATTACAATAACAAGCTGTACAGGTTGCAGGCCGGGAGCAAGGGGCTGTTCCACAGAGCCTAGGTGTACAGTAGGCTAGACCACGCCGTGCAAGTGTGCTCTGTGATGTGGACACAATGAGATCCCTGAAGGGTGTATCCTTAGAGTTAAGTGGCACTTGGCTGTATATTCTCCTTGTTTTGCAATATCAATTTTTCCTTCTCTTCTGGGGCATTTTCATCTGCATGGTCTAGAATCTCCCATCTTGAAAAAGATATTATTAAATAAAACCCCTTTCACCCCTGCCTGGACCCTCCCATCCAGCTACTGCCTCAAAATTATGCTCCCCTTCTGGGTACTGTCTGTCTCCATGTTCTTTTTTTGGAAACAGAGTCTCAAGCTGTCGCCCTGGGTAGAGTGCCCTAGTGTCACAGCTCACAGCAACCTCAAACTCTTGGGCTTAAGCGATTCTCTTGCCTCAGCCTCCCAAGTACCTGGGACTACAGGCGCCCCCCTGCCCCCCCCCCCCGGCTATTTTTTTGGTTGTAGTTGTCATTGTTGTTTGGCGGGCTCAGGCTGGATTCGAACCCCCCAGCTCCGGTTTCTGTGGCTGGCGCCCTCGCCGCTTGAGCCACAGGTGCGGAGCCAGCCTCCACGTTCTCAGTCTTCCCACTTGCTCTCTCTGCTGGGGCTGCAGGTCTCACTGTGCACAGGAAGCTACTCCCGCCGAGGCCACTCATGCCCTCTGCAGGGCTGGGGATAGTGGTCACCGCTCTGTCCATTCCTCACCCAGCCTTTCCGCTCCTTTGACACTCCCGCCCACTGCCTCTTTCTTGTGACCCTATCCTTTCGTGGCCACTCTGGTACTTTCTCTGGTTTTGTGCCATCACGCTGACTACTTCTTTTCTATCTCCTTTCCTTTTCCTCTAGTTATTGGTGTCCCCGGGGCTCAGTCTTGAGCCCCTTTCTTCTCTGTTTTACTCTCTTTCTTAGACCACTGATTGCTGTGTTTTTCCTTTCACCTGTATTCCAAATTATGCCAATAACTTCTCTTCTGTATGTGAAGATCTCTAACCCCAAACACCAGGCTTCTGATTCCTGCATCAGGGTGGCTGGGCTGTGTCTCTTCTATTGCAACAATGGATATCCTGCCTGTCTAGCAAATTAGGATCGGTCTTGAGACACGGTTTTAGAAACCCAGTTCAAAAAAATTGCTAGTGCTCTGGGAGGCCAAGGCAGGTGCATTGCTTGAGCTCAGGAGTCCAAGATCAGCCTAAGCATGAGTGAGACCCCGTCTCTACTAAAATAGAAAAACTGGGCAAGAAGATCACTGGAGCCCAAGAATTTGAGGTTGCTGTGAACTATCATGACGCCACCACACTGTACCCAGGGCCACAGAGTGAGAGTCTGTCTCAAAAAAAAAAGAAAGAAAGAAAGAAAAGAAATGTTTGAAGTCTATTACTTATCATTTCTTATGGTAAATTTATGATTTCATAGGAAAGATTATTTTCTACCCCGCATAGCCAAATGCATGGCTGTTTGTTTTAGTTTCAAGCTTCCTGGCTCTAAATTTAAAAGTGAATTCAAGGCACCCAGAGCACAAACTCTCTGTGTGTGGCCCGCTTTCCCTTTTCCCCTAATTTGTAGTTGGAAACACCTTAAAAGGAAAAATAACTCCCCTTTGGGCAAAGCGAAGCAAAAATGTAAACTATGTCTATGCTATCTCGAACAAACGCATATTTCCCATTATTATCCTCTGTGGTTAAGAGCGAGCTCTTGAGAGAAAATGGGGAAAAGAAATAGAAAAAATCAAAGCACATGAATAAAACCATAAAAATAGAAGAGAGGTCTGGGTGAGAGCTTATTGGGAAAAAAAGTAAACTGATCTATTTAGGTCTCCTGCCAGCTGAAATTTTAGCATCTCTAAGAATAGGTTAAGAATTAAAAAAAAAAAAAACTGGGCTTTATGCATTAATCTTCCCAGTCTCTAAAGAATTGAGGCTGCTGGTTTGCTCTCCATCTCTTTGGACAGTTGGTTCAGCCCTACCTCAGTCTCCTTGTCTAGAGGAAACACATGATTTATTTCTTCAGCAGCTTCCTTTCAGTTACAATTGTCACTCTGCCTGCCTTAGGGTGCACTCCCTACCCCCTAGCTGCCCAAATGCTTAGTTAATACTCTGGAAATCCTTACAGAAGGGCCTATACATAGAAATTACAAACAAATTGGAGAACAGCTATAATCAGAAATCACTCTGAGATTGCTAGAAGGTTATGGAAGGGGAGGCAGGGAAGAATAGTGCCTTGGAAGTTAATGTTGGTGGGGGAGGGAGTCACGGCTTTTAAAAACTCTGGTTTTCATGCCATCTTTCAGAAAATGTCTCCATTATGCCTCTTTTCCAACTGCAGAAGTGGGCTTGGGGCTGAAGTGAAGGAAAAGGTGTTTCTTAAGTGAGAATTATATGCAATGTGTTTCATTGTCTCTGAAACAACTGGTGATATCCGTTAAAATTTATCATTTAAGCATTGTATTTTATAGCCACAGGCTGAGAGGCATTATAGCTGTTGAGTAAACACAGTTTTATGAATGCATCATAGAAGAATCAAAACTTCCCTCCTTTTGCACCCAAAGGCTTTTGGGAAGAGGCAGGTGGTATATAGAAAGAAGTTGTTAAACAGTGAAAGTCAAGGGGGCATAGTAGTAAATTCCTCCGTGGGGCAAACAAAGTGAAGCTGCTTAGATCAGACAGCGGTTTGATGAATAAAGATTGAGGATGGGTAAATGAATGCTGAAGCAAACAGCAGTTGGAAAACAGAGGAGAGGGGACAGTTAGGGTGCATCTGAACTCTTTACAAGCTTGGTCATCTGGGGGAAAGTGTCAAACTATTTAGCCAAAGAGAGAGATTCGTATATTCATGAGAATGGTCATTAATGCAATGTGGAATCTTTCAGGAAGGATGAGTAAGTTCAAGTTTAGATCACTTTTCATTTCCCTCTCTTTCTTCTCTTTTTTACATCTTCTTTGAGATAATTTAAATACTATAAAGTTCACTCATTTAAAATGTACAATTTGATGTGTTTTGGTATATTTACAGAGTTGTTTAACCATCATCATAATCTAATTTTCAAACATTTTTATCATCTTTAAAGTAAACCCCAGGACCAATTAACATTCTCTTCCAATTAACTCCTCCTCCCAGCCCTTGGCAACCACTAATCTAATTTCTGTCTACATAGATTTGCCTATTGTGGCATTTTGTAGAAAGGAGTTATACATTATGTGGTCCTTTATGACCAGATTCTTTTATGATTCATTTACATTGTGAAATTTATCAGTACTTCATTCCTTTATGGTCAAATAATATTCGATTGAGTAATATTAAATTGATAGACCATATTTAGTTTATATTGCCACTAGCTGATGGACCTTTGGGTTGTTTCTACTTTTTTGGCTATAATAATTTATGCTGCTATAAATATTCATATACAAGTTTTGTGTGAACATCTCTCCTGGGTAGATACTCAGGAATGGAGTTATTGGATTGTACGGTAACTCTATGTTTTTGATGGTTTTGCTGGTTCTTCCTCTGTCACCCAGGCTGGAGAGCAATGGTGCAATCATAGCTCACTATAATCTTGAACTTCTGGTGTAATCATAGCTCACTATAATCTTGAACTTCTGGTGTAATCATAGCTCACTATAATCTTGAACTCAAGTGATCCTCTCACCTCATCCTCCTGAGTAGCTGGGATTATAGGCATGCGCCCAATGCCTGGCTAATTTTTAAATGTTTTGTAGAGACAGAATCTTACCCTGTTGTCCAGGCTGGCCTCAAATTCTTGGCTTCAAGTGATCCTCCTGCTTCTGCCTCCCAAAGAGCTAAAATGATAGGCATGAGCTATCAGGCCAGCCGGTAACTCTATGTTTAACAATTTGAGGAACTGGCAAACTGTTTCCCAAAATGACTGCACAATTTTACATTCCCATCAGCAATATGTGAGTTCAAATTTCTCCACACCCCCACCAACATTTTTTACTGTTTGTCTCTTTTATTTTAGCCATCCTGCTGGATGTGAGGTGGTGTCTTCTTGAGATTTTGATCGTCATTTTCCTAATGACTAATGAAACTGAGCCTCTTCTCGTTCTTATTAGCCCCCCCTTTTTTTCCTCTCTTGCCACCACACATTCATTCATTATTCTTCAATCTTCCATCCTTTCTTCTTTCTGGAAATCTGCCACAAAACCTATATTAAGAGGCCATTTTCTGTGCTGAAGCTATTTCCCAATGAAACTCAAGGACAAACTCATTAATATTGATTCTGAACCATTAAAATGACTAATTTTGGCTTAATTCAATTCACTAGATCTTTATTAAGTGCTTTGTTTAGGGCTCGGCGCCTATGGCTCAACGGGCTAAGGCGCCAGCCACGTACACCTGAGCTGGCGGGTTCGAGTCCAGCCCGGGCCCACCAAACAACAATGACGGCTGCAACCAAAAAATGGCTGGGCGTTGTGGTGGGCACCTGTAGTCCCAGCTACTTGGGAGGCGGAGGCAGGAGACTCGCTTGAGCCCAGAAGTTGGAGGTTGTTGTGAGCTGTGATGCCACGGCACTCTATCCAGGTGATAGCTTGAGGCTCTGTCTCAAAAAAAAAAAAAGTGCTTTGTTTAGGCTAGTGGAATATTAAGGATTTAATGACCCATCTGCCTTAAAATCTGGTAGAGAATAGAAGTCTATCAGTAAATATAAGATAAGGAAGAAATAGGTAAATACCGTAAGAAAGGTATTAAAGAGTGCTGTGTGTAGCTGAAGCGAAAACTTTAAAAATATGTATGCCCTTTGAACCAGCAATCCACTATTAGAAATCCATCCCAAGGAAATAATTATATATTTCATTAAAGTTTATGTGCAGGGATGTTTACTCAAGTAGTATTTCTAATTGTAAAAAAGTCAAATAGTGCAATAGGTAGGTAAATCAATCATGATATATCCATATAATAATTACGTATTTATTTTAAATGATGCACAAGTACTTGCATGTTTAGTATATAATATGTAGAAAGCATGAGCAATCTCGAGGTGCCAGGGAAAAAAAAGAGAAATGAAAACCAGAGTAGTAAAGAGGTAAGCTGTAGCTGCCTTAGGGAAGGGCTGTCGGTTTCAGTAATTTAGGTGTTTAGATTTTAACACTCCCACAGGGACAGAAGACAAGACTTGGGATCTACTGAAGTAACTGATTTTTCAGCATACAGCTATACTCATTGTAGGATAACAAGTTCAGGAGGCCAGATTAGGACAAATTTTACACAGCAGCAGAGGTGACATGGGACTTTGTATGTCTTGTTTTATCTCTTGGTGGAAAAAAGTCTATTTTGTGAATTTGTAATCAGGGACCTGTGACTCATGCAGGTTTGGGCCCAAATTATACTACCTGAGTTCAAGAGAACCACAAGACAGGGGAATTAATCCAAAAACCAAGACCTGTCTCCTCGCCAGAGCCCCCAGGGCACATGTCAGAAGCTTGCTCCATCCCTATCAAACTCCCTGAAGATGAGCACATAATCCACAATTCAAAATCAGTATTTCCTACTTCATTTATTTTTTTCTACAAGATTCTTTATTTTTCAAAGTTCTGAAAAAAAAAAATCCAAATTCGTTTTTATCACTTTCATCTTTAAATGTTCCTTCTTGTTGCTTTCCGGCAGCCTGGAGATCCTGCTTTAGTTAAAAGTGTAAAATCGTGACAAGGATATGTCAGTGGGGAGTATTTCTGAGTGGAACCAAATAGTCTGTCTTAATTTGCTGAATAACAATATGCCGAAATCATCCTTCGGATCAGGGAACGTTTTTTTAAAACAATCCCTGCTTATGTTTTTGTTATTGTTGGCGTCTTGTGATTTATCTGGTGAACAGCTGTACACCTGCCTATTTTGTATCATCCTCCTTAAACCACTGTCATTTATCTGATGAATTTCACAGAAGCTTGCCTTTGTTTTTTTTTTTTTTTTATTGAATCATAGCTGTGTGCAATAATTCAATCATGGGGTACAGTGTGCGGGTTTCACATACAGTCTGAGATATTTTTAAAGGCCCGCCAGTGCGTCTGGGGTTCTTTGCTTTGCAGCATCCTCTCAGCTTTCCCTTGGCTCCCTGCACGCTTTCAGTTTCTCTTTAGTGCTTACAAAGGCTGCATATTCTTCACAGTGCACACATACAAGCTTTAACTGTTGCTATTTGTTCTTGTAAAGGAGTTAGTGCCATTTTATTCATAACTTACAAAAAATGTGTTATTATAAGGATGGTGAGACTACCCCTACCTTTGGGATTTTCTGCTGACCTGTACTTCTTCAATGACAGTGTAACGTATCTTAGCAGAAATTCAATTTTTCTGAAGATCTGTTCAGCAATTTAGATACTCACCTGGCTAGGTGTTCTTGTTTTTTTTTTTACTTCCACAAGATTTTACTTTTAAGTTTCAGCTTGGCGGAGATGTCCTCCAGAAAAATAGTCCCTTAGACTGCATACAGGGGAGTGAGAAGCAGATAAAACCATCTCTCATGAAAAAGCATTTCGTGTTCTGGAGACGATTCCCCTGAAAAAGAGAAGATTCAGAAAAACCAAAAGGGCTGTTCCAAAATATTGAGACAATGGGGAAGAAGAGGAGTAAATGAAAAAGAGGTTTTAGCACCAGACAGATGACATTGCAAGTGAGGTGCTTTTGGTTAGTAGAATTTGAAATATCAGGCAGGGGGCAGTGCCTGTGGCTCAAAGGAGTAAGGAGCCAGTTCCATATATCAGAGGTGGTGGGTTCAAACCCGGCCCCGGCCAAAAACTGCAAAAAAAAAAAAAAAAAAGAAAGAAACATCAGGCATGATCTTCACCCACAGATCCAAGGTTTTCCTCTCTTTTCACCTGAAGAATGTGCATTTCATAACAGGAAGAAAGAATAAGCATGTGAATTATGACATACACAGTTCTCTTAAAATATAATGGATTTAATCATAAGATGAAGTTTGGAAACGGGGTGCCAATTATATTTTATATAATTTTTTCTGTCATGCCCTTAGGAGAAGAGATCGTCTGTGATATCTCCAATATTCCTTTTAAGATTTTAATTTCCTTACGCTTAGAACACCAGGTGTGGAAAAATAAAGCAGCACTTTTGACAAGTAGTTTTTATTTTCTCTGAGCTCTTTGAAATAGTCATTAAAGTAACAAGTTAGGAAATATGAAAGGTACTTTGTTTTTACGAAATACAAATTCTCCTATAAAAGATATTAATGCACTCATGGATATGATAAATTCTTTGCTTTTGTCAACTCCTAAAGGAACTTAGTGAAGTTTCTCAACTAGAGAAAGTTTCTCTTATAAAGGGAAACCACTATAAGAAAACAAAATAGAAAAATAGCAAAACCCTGATTAGATGTCAATTGTGCCATAGTTCCACAATGGGGCACTATTGAGTTTTGCAAGTTGCCCTTTCCATGGGCAAAAAGAGAACACTGATGCAAATGATCACCTAAATCCTTTCGTTTCTTATTTAATGAGAAATGAATGAATCATACAACATGCATTTTTTAATGAAACTAAGTCCTCCCTATAAAGCTGGGTGTATGTTTTTATAATCTCACTTCAAAAGTGTCATAATCTCTTGTTGAATGTTATCAATTCAGCCTGAGTACTTTGGAGATGTGAACAAGCACAGAGACCCTTTCAAACATGCAAGCAGTATGCTAGATTAGAAATTCCCTCCTAGGCTTTGCATTTGTGAGTACGGGAAGAATTATTTTTAAGTCATCTAAGGTACTAAACTTTCGTCAACTTGTAGTCCTTTCAAATACAATGCTCTGTATCAATATTGTGTCGAGCTGATGTGAACTATGTAATAAATAACCAATGACTTCAGGTAATTTGATGAAGATAGCAAACTGATTGTTCAGCATTGTGTATGCAGACCAAATAAATAATTTATTGCTTCTATTTTTTAAAGTTATTCTTTTATCATCATTAATGAATGCATAAATGTACAGTATTTAGGTACTCATTTTTCTTACTAATATTTTTTGCTTCCTTTAGGATAAAATAGCTCTTATGTAGGAAACAAATTTTGAGAAGAAAGGGGGAAAATAAATGTGTTGTGTAAAATGTGTTTTCATTGTTATGTATTACTTCAGGGAGAGGAGATGTGTCCTGTCGTGAGATCTTGGTCTATTCATCTTTGCCTGTCGGCAAAATCACTCACCTGGTGAGGAACACGTTGGGGAAATACACGGTACGTTCAGGTAGAAAGGAACAGATGAAAACCCGCTGAACTGAGACATGATGTAAACATTTCATATGCTCCACATCTACGATTTTTTTAAAAAAGTAACATCTTGCATGACACATAACAGTCCTGCTGAGCGATGAGGCAGGTGTTTGCCAACCATCAGGGAGGCTTCAGTGAGCCAGCGCAGCAGGCGAGTTTCAGAGGTGGAAATAACAGAGTCCACTCCTGTTAGTTTAAGCATGAGATGGATCTTTTAGTGGATATTGGGAGGCTCACAGACTCACCGGGAGAACCAGAGAGATAGAAACAAGTCTCTACCCCAGTGCTCCAGCACAAACACAAGCACCAGGGCTGTTCTGTTACGGACAAGCTCTTCCCTGGGCTGTGTGTACCTCCAACTCGTGACCCTCAGGCTGGACCCCAGAGGCTGTATCCCGCCCTGCTGCAAAGAGCCAAGCACCTCTACCATCTTGCCTGTCACATGTCAAAGAAATCAATGTCTCCGGTTGTTCCCTTTGAACTGGAATTTGGGGTGAGTGCATCAGATTGGCGCAGCCCGTGCCTCTGCTTCCACGGCTCTTTCTTGGCTGGGGAATTCAGTTCTGGATTTGACTTTGGGAAGGAGGGCATTATAATGCACAGGTTTCCAAAACATAGAAAGGATGTTTAGAAAATAGACAGAAGTTCCCTGGAGTCCACACATGCAGGGGATGGGAAAACTAAGCAGGTCAAAACACAAAACAAGTAAACCACCTTTAAGGAATACCAAGTTGTTCAAAGCTGATGAAAAAACTTAAACTGCTAAAAATGTAAGGGTTATTCCTATGGGGACGTAATAACGGACACTGTTTGCCAAGCATTATACTGAGGCCTTTAACCCAGCCTTGTGACTTAGCCGTTCTCATTCTCCAGGCTCAGAAAATTTGGAGAACTTCCACCAAGGTCATCAGCTGAATTGATTCAGTCCTAAGTCTTCTGGCCCCCTAGTCCATAATCATAACCATCATACCCACATTTCCCAATAGAACAAGAGACCAAAACTTTTGATTGGATACGATCTATTTTTTCTTAGTTGTTCTTAGGCTGAGATTGTTTGGATGAAAATACGGTGTTACAAATGGTATTTCAATATTAATATTAAGGGGCAATTTTTTTCCAAGCATGAGAATTTTAAAGGTCTTCTGTGTATTAAAAGTGTAGGTGTAACACTCCTTTCACTGACGTCTAATCGCCTTGCCTGGCGTGCATTTGGGGAGAAGCAGCTCAGTCACACTTGCTGTGTTCTTCCTTCTGCTTCTTGATTCTGTCCTCATTTTCAGTCCAAATCAAGTCTTGCTTCCTCCAAGAAGCCTCTTCTTACTCTTTCAGTCCTGACTGACCTTACAGGAGCATGGTATTTAGAGATACAGGAGGCTTCAGAGGATGTGCATTTCAACCTTGCACCCAATGGAATGCTCCAAAAGAATGCCAGTTAGCTTCTGCTGACTTATACCCAGAATGCTTCACCTGGCAGGGCAACCTCCTCGAATGGTAAGTTCTTAAAGCCCTTTCCCCAATGGCCTTGAAAGGTAATATGTCATTTTCATGTTGTTTCTGGTAGGCCAGTCTTTGAGTGCCATCATGGCGACCACATAAATGATACCATTTATCTCCCTTCTGGAATGTGCTGGAAGACAGGATAGTGCTTTAGTCTTCACCATAACCCCAGCTCCTTTGATTAATAGCCATCGAAGACATGTCGGTTGCCACGTGAATATTGCTGGGGGCTGGGATGGCTTGTGACTCCAGCCTCTCCATCACTGTTCTGTGACTAAACTCATCAGAGCACAATGCAACTGTTTTCTCAAAGAACGTCACGAGCATGTATCAATCAGAGCTAATTTAATGGGTGGGAAGAGCGCCAGAGTTATTTCTTTCAGGGATTTCAAAGACGAAATGTGAGCATTTTTAAAGGATTAAGGTTAAGTTTTAATAATCCAAAGCGGGGTTCCCCCCCCGGGATTAATATCAAGCTCACCTGTCTGCTGTTTCTGGACTGTGCTCTGTTCTCCTCTTTCAAGTTCGGGCTGCACGTCTGTCTGCAGCCGGAGACATTCCTCCCATGGTCTGTGGTCTCGGAACTCTCACCCGAAGTGGCTTTGATATGACCTTGACAGGTTTCTTCCGCACTCTGGTCATTTGAGCCCGAGATCAACCCATTCCGCCAATTCCCTCCTCACCTACTGCAGGCCGTGGGTTCCATTTTGAAAATGATTCCACTTACTGAAGAACAAGGAACAACAAAGTAGCCCGATAGGCCTGGCTCCTTCCGGCCATCAAAGAATTCTGCGTGGAGTCACACTGAGTTCTTTACGTTTTTGTTTCTACCCCTTTCATCCTCTGTCTATCCTTCACTTCTGTCCATCAGTCCTTCTGGAATTACTCATGGTCAGATTTCAGTCGTTATTACTTTGAAGCCTCATGCTCTTTGAGGAGATTCCCGCATGGAATTTCCCCCCTCTTCTCAGATTTACTTGAAATTCTCATACTTAATTTTTTTTCTGATCATAAAAGTAAAACTAGTTCACTGGCAAATATTTGGAAAATATAGGAAAGCCCTGAGAACAAAAGGAAACCATTTGCCTTTCTCTCACAGGATTCCATTTTGCATTTGTGGGGTGAGTGTGTGAGTGTGTGTGTGTGTGTGTGTGTGTGTGTGTGTGTGTCTGTGGTTACATTGTAGCAAGTCCCAACATATGCCTTGCCCTTCTTGAATGTGTGAACTTTTGTCTTTTGTGGGGGAGGGAGGCACAGAATATGGGGCAACATAAAAGGTCACACTTAATATTTCTGTTTTAATGTGAATATGTATAACCTATGTATAATAAAGTAGGATGATATGAAATATTAATTGATTTGTTTTCCTTCTCAAATTTCTTCTCCCTGTAACCTTCCCTCAGATGGCCAGAGAGAGGAGGCCTCTTTTGCTTCAAGGGAAGCCATCATGATGGAACCATGTAATAAAAACTGCAAATTCCAATTTTTAATTTTAAAAACTATAATTCAGGCATGAGACTAATGGGTCAGGGAAAAAATGTGCAATCAGTTCAACTCTTCCCATTACTTGTATCCCCTTCCACCACAAATATGACAAAAGGCATGTTAGGAAATATAGCAAAAGAAAGATCTCAATTACAATAGCAACAGTAACAAAAATTATCAAGAAATGAAGCTCTAAAGAAGTGTACAGGATGGACACCAAAAATTAGTATGAAAATAACTTCACAGAGGGTCAGAAAACATGACAGGAATAAATGGAGAGAGAGAGACGTACTTTGTTTTAGTGTGACTGGGAGACTTCATACAACAAAGATGTTAATTCTTCTTAAATTAATTTGTAAAGTTCATGCGATCTTAATCAAAATCCCATCAGGATTACTTGTAGATCTTGACAATATAATCCCAAAGATCAAATGGAAGAATCAATATGCAGGAATATGGAAGCAGGTCTGTGCTGGGAGGGTATGAGAAAACTGGCTTTACCACAAATCAAAATGTATTGGCAGGCTCCAGATTACAAATGAGGTAGTGCTGTAGGTCTGTTCTGAAGTTGAATTTGTATGTAAGTCGGAACGGGTACATTTACCTATTACCTGTAGTAGCCTCCGTTCTTAAGGTCGAGTCAAATGTTTGCAACTCAGGGACTGGCCGTATGATGAAGCTATACAAAACTGGTGCAAAAATAAAAAAGCAGGATTGATGCAACAGAAGAGAGATCTGAAATAGGCTCTAAGGTACATGAAACTTTTGTGTCCCCAGATTTACTGCAATAATTTCCCAATTTTTTAAAATTGCAGTTCTCCTATTTCTTTTATTAGAAAAGAAAAGCCTTTCCCAGCAAACATCCAGTGTCATCACCTAAAAACATGATACGGTCTTTCAGTGGTAAGACCACATTCCTGCCCTAAAGGGCCAGACCACCGCTCCTCCCAGCCTCGCCCCCAGAGTGCCTCTCCACCCAGCGTGTCTCAGCCACGCCAGCCAGTTTTCCTTTCTTTAAAGAGTCAAGTTCCTTTCTCCATAGCCCTTGCACAAGCTGCTCCGCGCTTGCCCCAGCTCTTTCTGAAGCTGGCTCAATCTCACTTTTTTGGCTTTAGCTTCAATACAATGGGACTCCTTCCAGCCGTGGGTAAGAGAAAGCTGCCCCACATCTCCACGCCGCATTTTCTCTCTGCAGTCACTAGTTTCCTCTTTAGCACTTTGCAAGTTGCAACCCTATATCTGCCTGCCGTTTTATTGTCTCTTCCTCTATCTTCTACATCCCCCGGGCAGGAACTGGGCTTTCCTCATGACTGTCCCTCCAGCATCTAGCACAGTACCTGGCCCAGCAGGTACGTGGGTCCAGTCTCACTTGACTTTGCAGAGTGGAAGAGGGAATGCGTACATAAGGGATAATAAAGGCTGCTTTTCTTTTCTTTTCTTTTTTTTTTTCAAATACATGTATTTTATTATTCTTCATTACATTATTTTCCCCCCCAACCCCTCTGTGGTAAGACGGAATTGATTTACAGAAAAGAATACAGAAAACACCAAAGCTCCTGGTAGAGGGAGAGATTTCAAGTGGGGAGAGAGAAGCTCTCTCCGTTCCTCTCCCGGTCTTTCCCCGTCTCCTCCTCTAGGCCTCTAGCCTCAGGGTAT
>CAUYRH010030786.1:0-61675 GCA_963574655.1 Perodicticus potto
GCAGGGTGGTAGGATAATTCCTTGTGTCTCCTGTGTTCCTGATTTCTTGGTGCCCTAGCCTCAAGCAAAGGGCTATCCTGCCATGATCTAGGCTTCTTCCCAGCTCCCCAAACTCAGCAGGTGCAGCTCAATTGAGTTCTCAGTTCCTGTCCCCCTCAGAAGCCCAGTGGAGGTGTAGGCTGAGATGGCAAACTGAAATGAACAGGTCATTATTCCTCCATGGCTCACTTCCAGCAGGGAGTCGGATGCCGAGGGGAGCTCCCTGTGCAGTGTGTGCAGACCAAAGCTGGCCATTTGATGCCAAGAATAACCGTGGAAGGCCCAGTGACCAGGGTTCAGGGCAGTGGGGTACCCCATCTTTAGGAGCCTGCTACATCATGGGAGGTCCTCACCACTGCCAGCCCTGTGAGCTTTTCAAGTCTGAACTTTTATTTCCTATCTACTTACTAGGTAAAACCAAGCCAGCAGAATTTAGGTCTATTTCTTCCCCCTATGGAGCCATATAACCACTTCTTGGTGAAGTGTTCATTAAGGGTTTTCCCACCATTCTAATGGAAAAAGAAAGTTTAGCTGCTGCTAATTGCAGCCTCCTTCCCTTTTTAGCAGACTGTACAAATGCATACTTTCTCCTCTCTTGATTTGGTTCAATAATTTTTGCCCAGAAAATGAAATATAAAAAAATACATGCAGGACTTATGTTTATGTGTCTACTTCGTATAAATACAGGAGCCAATCTTTTTATCAGTCTCAGGTTAAGTCCCCAGAATCCATTAACTACACCAATTGGCTCCCAAGGCACATATTTGGAATATGTTTCCTTTGTCTTTTATAAAGTATCAATCAAATCAGTCAGTCAATTGATCAGTGTTTACTGATCATCTCTCACAGCCATCTGAATGTATTAGCTATACTATAGAGAGGTGTTCTGAGCTGTGAAGGGCATAGAGCCACATAAGTCTAAAAAATGAATGACTTTCATATGCTTTGCCTTATTTGATCTCAGCTACCGTACCTGTGGCTGTCTCCCCTCACCCTTGGAACCCATAGCAATATTCTCGACGTGACTGATCATACCTACTATGTCTTCCATGCATTCTATTTATTTGTGCACTTGCCTTTCCTCTTTCCCCAGCTATTGGTTCTGAGAGGCTGTAATTCATCTTCCATTCCCTGTAACCTCAGGTGCAGGGTTTAGCCCCCACTAGGTCTCAAACATACTTACTATTTTGCCAGCATTGGCCCCTCAATTTTAATACGTGACATAAGTATAACTGTCAGTTACAATTAACACCTGGAATTTTGGGTACTTTTAGACCATGATAATTAAAAATTGACTTCTTTCTTTGCATGTCTATTTTCTCTTTATGTTGTTTATTGATTTTTTTGGGTGTGTGTGTGTGTTTTAAATAACCAGGCCGCTATTAAACCAACTTATTCTTGGTTTTCTAAAAATTATATAAACTATAGTTTCTATTCTATAGCCCAAATTAACATACATAATTGAAATTAAAGTAAGCCTACAGGAGTTCTATTAGCATATTCAAAGCCAAATGCTGATAATAATGGTATTTACTTACTGAAATTTAGCAGTATTCATTCAAAAATAACATACAGCTCTAACTGCATTCAGTAAAAGAATGCAAGTTACTTTAAGGTTCTGTTTTCTAATTAGGCAGAAAAAAATTTTTTTTCTCTTATTAACTGTCTCCTTTCCATTATTTTTCTATGCCACTTTATTTTATGTATTTATTTATGTTGAGTCAGAGTCTCACTAGGTCACCCTCAGTAGACTGCTGTGGTGTCACAGCTCACAGCAACTTCAAACTCTTGGGCTTAAGCGATCCTCTTGCCTCAGCCTCCCAAGTAGTTGGGACTACAGGCACCTGCCACAGTGCCCAGCTATTTGTTGGTTGTAGTTGTCATTGTTGTTTGGCGGGCCTGGGCTAGGTTCGAACCCACCACCTCTGGTGTATGTGGCTGGTGCCCTAGCAGTTGAACTACAGGCGCTGAGCCTCTATGTCACTTTAATCAGAACATCCATTTGAAAGAATTAGTGGAATCTTAGGGACTCACTTGAAGATTTAAAAAGAATAAAACATCTTCATTTATTATAATAAAAGTAAAAAGAGGCCCTAGTTGTTATAGACTCAGTTAAGTCTTCCTTATAAGCATAATTCATGTATATATCAGAATATTGATTTGCTTCATCCATTTGCAAATGTCTTGGCATGAGAAAGGCAAAAGGATTCAGTCAAAAAGATTTCATGGAGAACAATTCCTATGGGGATCATTCAACCTCTTCCTCAGCCTGACTTCTTTGTAGAAGAACGGAGGCTTCTTCTGTGGGCCTGATGTGCTCTGCTTTATTAGGATTTGGGAGGTTGCCTTACTTAGAACACCACAGTCCACTTTGGGGTGGTGGTTGGTTCTAAAGCCCCTGGGAGCCTCAGAACCAGATAATAATAGACTGCCAAAGGTGTATGAGGCCTTAGATGTCACAGAGGCTAACACCCTGTTTTATAGAGGAGGCATCTGGGACTCAGAGAGGCACAGGGACTGTGGTAAGACAGTGAATCCCAAAGCTGGCTGGCCATTGCTCATTCATCCTGGCCCTTCCAGAAATGCTCACTGGACAGTCCTCTTTGCCAGCACTGCTCTGTGGGGGAGGAATACAGGGATGGTCAAGATGGGCCAAGAACCAAGAAGGTTCTTACCCTCATAGAGCTTATACTCACTAAGCACATACCTTTTATAAGAAAATAATGCAGGGTAATGGTCAGGGTGACCAGGGAAAAGCAGGGAGGGCTGGGAAAAGAAAGCTTGTGTTGAGACTAGAATAAAGACCAGATATAGTATAATCGAAGGGTGAGGGCAGAGTACTCTAGTCGAAAGGAATAGCTAGCACACAAGATGGGAAGGAGCTTGGAATGTCTAAGACCTGGCCAAGGATGGGGAGGAGCAGGGAGAGAGGAAAAAGATGTGACTAGAGGGATAAGACAAGGCCAGGTCACTGAGATACTCCAGGATCAAGATAAGGAATATGGGTTTATTTATTTATTTTTGCTGTAACGGGAAGCCATCTGACCACCAAATTTAGCTTCTCAAAGGGAGTTTTTGTTGTTGTTGTTACTGTTTTAAAATAGATTATTGGGACTAGGATGCTAATAACGAATCAGGTCAGAAGAGGGTCCAATGTGGTTACCGGGCAGTTCCTGCATCTGCGAGCCGGATCCTGTCAATTGCATTAAGGCCTCTCTTGCAGCCCTCAGAGCAAGATCAAAAGAAAGAGTTCAGTGTTACCCCTTAGACAACAGAAATTGTAATAAGGCCTAGTTTTAGACACAAACACAAATGATTTCACCTAAAAATTATACTGGGGTCATCTTTGGGCACACTGTGCCACAGGTCAGCTAAGTTTGGACAAAAACAAACCTATTGAGGCCTTCTGTTGATGAAGCTGATGAATTTTGGCTCCTCCCCCTGGTCAGGCTGGTCACCCCAGTCGAGACCCAACCACACTTAAGCCACCCCACACAGATGTGAATCTCTTCTGATTGCACCACAGGCTGATAACCCAGAGGGTAGCAATCAGTGAGTCAGGGCCAATCTCCTAGAAATGGGACAAAGGAGGTCTTCAGGACATGGAGCTGGGGCTGGTGGGGCCCAAAATTGCCTCCAGTGACCTAGAAGGCCAGGATCTGGCTGGTTGGTGGTGTTACTATTTTACTTTATGCCACCAGGATTTATTTGCCATTGGGGTGATAGGACTCAGGGGTAGAGAACAGAGTCAGCATGCACCTGGGAAGAAAATGCATGACCTAAATGTTAATTGGCCAGCAGCCATCAAAATGCCTCAGGGATTGCACAAGCATCGTGTACCTGGGCCTTCCCGATCGGCAGTGGAGAGGCTCTCATTAGACAACCAGAGCTCTCAGGCTCAGCACCTGGCGACCTGGCTGGAAATGCTGCCTCTGCGTCCTTGTTAGCTGTGTGACCTCAGGTAAGTCACTTGGCCCCTCTGGGGGTCACTTGGCTTCTCTGGGTAGTGGGAAAGGTGAACGTGGCCTTGCCAACAATGCAGGGTTTAGTTGCGAAGTAATATGAGTGAAAGGGACTTGGAAAGGGTGGAGTGACACCTCAAATGTCACTTTACAACTACTGGGTAGAATGGAGAATTAGGAAATTTATCAAAAAGTTGATGTGGATGGTGAAAGAATCAAAAAAAGCAACCATTTTGGGTACAGGACATTGAGATTTTTGTCCATTTTAAGCAGAAAAGGTTGAGGGCTGTATTCCAGCCTGTGACTGATTTTTACTCAGGACATTGTGACTAACTTCTTTCAGGTCTTCTGAGGAGAAAACAAAATAAAGTGCATAATAAAAGGGGGTGTATTCTGTCTCCGAAGAATGTCTCGTGAGAGTATTAAACATTGGAATGAATTACTGAAACAAGTTTGGTATTCTTCCTCTGATGGCCTTAGGAGAGATTCATACCTGAGTGTGGGTGGTGTTCAATGTGATTCTAGCTGAAGACACAAAAAGACATCACAAACTGAGTTAGTTCCCTTTGTGGTTGCTGAAACTAAATTCACACGAGTTTTCAGGATGTGAGCTCCATTAAGACAGGGAGTTTGGTTCACTGATGCATTCTAAGCACCTCACGTGGTACCCAGCATGTAATAGGTGCTTAATAAATATTTGCTGAATGGATTAAAGGTCACTATGAGCTTGCCTCGTGAAACAAGCCCATTCTTAAGTCTTCACTCACTCTCTGGTTCACCCACCTGCTTCAACACAGTTGTGGGCTGCGTCTGTAAGTTACAACAGTGACTTTCAGACTCCAGGGAGTTTGGGCAAGAAGCCTCTTTCCTCTTCATCAGGAACTTGCAAGAGGTACAGGAAGTCAAGTCTATTCAGGTCTAACTACAGCCACTGGATTTTACCTGATACACCTATTGGGCTATTGGGTATTTTCCATTTGGTAATAGTCCCCTTTATATGAAAATGCCTCGTGATGAAAAGCCTGACACAAAGGGACAAAGAGAGAATAAGTCCCCTATTAAAGCACCCTCCATCCCGAGGATGTCTGAGAAACAGATGAAGGGAATAAAATGGTCATTTGGGGTATGTCTTTGGTATCTCTTATTTCATGAAATTCAAACAGAAAGGCTCTAATTTATTCTAGTTTTCCTCTTTTTGACGTTCGCACAGGCTGTTGCCTGAATAATCATATTCTAATTCTAAAAGGCTGGTGGTTGCCAGGTCTCTGGGGAGACTCCTATCATCTGCTTACAAGGCCATTGATTGAAATTGTTGAGTACTCAGTGGTGAACACATTGGAACCACAACAATCTCTTAGGCACAATAGTCCCGGAACAGAAACAGGCACATAGGTAATTAATAGGATTCAGGAAGGAGTGCGACCACGTGCCTGAGCCTGTTACTAACATCAGGAGAAGCAGACTTTCTAGGGACTAGTTCCAAAGACCCCAAGATCCCAGGAGCCCCACTTCCCGGCTTGTTCATCTCCACATGAAAAGGAGCTTATACAGCTGGGTCACTCTCCAAGAAAAGGACGGGAAAAGAGACCCCTTTGAAAGGCCTTAAGATTGGTTTGCAAGCACACAAGCTACATGATCAGCTCAATGGTTGATTCTTTGTCCCTTTCCTGGACTCATTCATAAATGTTGCCTCCTACCCTTCCTGAGTCCCCATTCACCCCTGTTGTTGAAACAACTCAAACAATTGCCCTGGAAGACAACAATGACTATTGTAATGTGTGTCCTGCTTTTCCCAACGTGTTTTTAATCTCCCGTGTCTGATTCTTCTCAATGCTCTGGCCAAACGCAGTTAGGGCAGACATGTCCAGCCTCATTTTAAAGATGAAGAAACAGAGGCTCAGAGAGGTGAAGTGGCTCGTCTAGTTTCACAGGCTAGGGGAGGTGCGGGGAGCACATGTCATGGAGACAGACGTCTCGCACTCATGTCTTGGCATTTCCACTTAATTAGTCCTGCAACTCGGGCTTTCATGACTCAGTTTCCTCATCTGGAAAGCAGAAACAATAATGATATCTGCTTCATAGAGAGGTTGGTTGCTAGATTGCTTAGCACCTTACCTGCTCAGCAAATATTAACCATCATTCTACTGAGAACATTGTTATTACGGAGAGGAAACCATTAAGGTGAGTTCCTGACCTAGTGCTTTGCCGCTTAGTGTGGCACCCAGCCCCAGGCCCTCGAATTTCTCTCTGCCCAAGCCTCTTTCCCTGCCCTCACCACTATTCTCACTCAAAGTAGTGAAGATTTAAACTGTCTGTCTAAACACAGTGGCTTCTTTGGCTGCTACTGAAAATCCTGGCAGGTGTGAGAAGATGTGATGTCTCTACATCTCTCTCGTAGAGGGTTGAGAAGTATCATCAGATATGGGGAAGGAAAAGCATGTCTTCTAAGGCTGCCACTAAACTCTTGTGTGATGTGACTGTAGTAAGCACAGTCAACCCCCACACCTAAAATAATGCCATCAGACAGTGGCAGAAGGAGAACAGAAAAGGAGGTCTTAGGACTCCTTTCCCTGAGTGGTTTTCATTCTCTTGGCTGTAAACAACGCCCAGAATCTGTCACGAGTACAAGGTGGGGGCAGTGTCAGGAAAGAGCAGAGCTGGTCCTCACTGCCGGCTGCCGTGACACCAGCAGCATTCACTATGCTCAAAGTAGAGGATGGCCTCTGAGAATTGAATGATTGATCTATTTAATTTAATCATTTTAGTCTTTATTTTTATCTCTTTGTTTTTTATTCTTCAGTTTTCTTTCTCTCCTTTTTTCTTTTTCTTTTCTTTTTTTCCTATTGTACATTTAGAGGATGTACATTTAAACCTCTGCAAAAGGAAATAGCTGAGAACAGACTATTCAGAGGATGCTTTCTAAGGTAATGGCCCTTGCTCTGAAATATACCACCTCTCAGAAAAACTAGTAGACAAAGCACGCAGAGGGATGGGTGGAGTGAATCTGGAGTTAACTGACAAGATAGAGGACACAAATTCAGGGGGGCTTGGTCTCATTCCATCTCCCTGCTGGAAAAGCACACATTGGATTCCTACCCAAAACTCTGTTTGACTGGAGTATAAACAGGAAACACAATTCCAGGGTTCCTGCCCTTGGAGGATTGATGATTGAATTGAGAAAGCAAAGGCATAGGGAGTATGTGAGGCGATCTCACAGGCAGGTCTCCTACACGCATTCTGCTAAGGCTAAGAATGCCACGTGTGGAGCCCTGTCTCTATGTTTTACAGGTAACCATGGGTTAGTGAAGATTTTGCATTAACCCACTCTGCCTAAACTTTCAATTTCTAATCCACATCCCCAAATCTCCTTGGAGAAACAATAGCACTATTATTGTTATGCATTTTTATCTTCTGAGGGGGGAGTATTATGTTAATTTGATTATTACTAATGTGGAACTTGGCTTTCCAAGGTTAGGTGATGTTTTTCCACAAAGGTATAACTTGTCTTAAATTACATGCTAATAACCTCTGCATTCTGGGTCCCCTTTTCTTCTCCTCACTAATGGTATTATCAGTATTCTTCAAAGGTGAAACTCAGAATTTGGGGGAAAAAAATATCATGAGTAACTCATATACTAATATTCGAAGTGTAGCTACCGTTTGGGTTTTATCAGCTGTGGGTTGTTGCTCATCATGTTATGTACTTGAAAAATGCCCTTTGCTGATTGAGAGAACAGAGTTTACATTCTGGTTCTGCAACTTAATGTGTGAACTTGGGTAAGCTGTGTATCTCTCTGAGGCTTAGTTCCCTCACCTGAAAAATGGGGAAAGGGAGCCCTGTTTTTCAAGGTGGTTGTGAGGAGTAATGTAATGAACCTAGAAACACATAGTCACGTGTTTTGTGAGGAGTGGGCAGTCAATAAGTTTAAAAATGTAATGAATAACAATCCAAGAATACTTAACTATGTACCAGCAGTGTGCTGTGGCTTTTACATACATTATCATATTTAATCCTCAAAACAATCCTGTAACTGTAACATTTTTTTCCACTTTATAGATGAAGAAACAGAGGCACAAAGAAGTTAAAGAACTGATTTAAAAACACAAAGCCAGGTAGTAATGGAGTTAGGGTTTGAACTCAGGACCACAGGATTTGAATCCAGGCCACATGGACATTCACAGCCCATAATCTTAACCAAAACCTAAGAAACAGTGACTATTCTTATCAGCATTATTCAGTTGAAATATAAAATGTTTGATTTTTTTCCTTCTGATTTGGTTTAAACTTTCTTAAACAACTGCTTTGATAACTGGATGCACTGAGTTGCCTGGTCCTTTTGTCAACATAAAAGCAAAGCTTTTATAAGAACTCTGATATTATTTGGAAAAAGAAAAATTATTTTCTATAACCTGATGATATCAGCATGCTAGTGACATGTGCATAAAAATCCCTGCGTTCCCTGGGTTCCCTGGGTGTGGTAGCAAGTCTTTCATATAATTAGACATAATAAATTAAATATATAAGATGAAAGATTAAAAAATATAAAAAGGTAGGATTTGGCATGGAAATTATGTTTTGTGTCTTTATGGTCAGCCTGACAAACTATCACTTATTAACTTGGATGCCAGGTTGATATGTACCTATTCTAACCAATCATGATAAATGACGCATTGATTTACTTTGTATCTTTTACAGGCAAAGGTAAAGTAATCTTTAGATTCGACATGATGTATTTCTACTAGAAAGGCTGTACTTACATGCTCTGTTCATTTTAAATGGGACAAAATCCACCTTGTCTGTCATTTCCTTATTGAGAAAAAGACAACTAAGGAATGTTATTTCATTAAGACTATCACCGAGACACAATGCTGATATCAATAAACATAGAAGACAACCTTGCAAGTTTCCACCCACTCTGGACTTTCTCTATTCCACAGATGGACTTTGCTTCCTCCCACCTTGGGGCCTTTCAATACCTGCTTTTTCCTCCCGTGTTTGCTCTTTCTACAAATCTTCTCTCAACCCTGGCACATCCTTCAGATGCTACTTAAGAGTACTCTTCCTCAACTGCCTAGACTCCAGAGTCCTCTGTCCTTTTTTTTTTTTTTTCCATTGATAGGAAAGAATTCTACTACTGAACCACCAAAGTCATGTCTTCTTTTATTCATTGGGTTCAAACATTGTCATTGTGATCATTTGTGTGATGCACCATGTTAGCTCAATGGGGTGGAAACCAAATCTGGTTTTAGTCACCATTGTATGACTAAATGAATTTGGGTGGTGCTGGACCCCTAAAAGATGCTCAAGAAATATCTAAAGGGAACTTGAGCACCCACTGCTTGGGCCAGTGCTGCTGCTTCTACAAAATAAGAGTCTAGAACTTTGGTTTTTTTTTGAGACAGAGTTTCAAGCTGTCACCCTGGGTAGAGTGCGGGGGTGTCATAGCTCACGGCAACTTCAAACTCTTGGGCTTAAGCGATTCTTTTGCCTCAGCCTCCCAAGTAGCTGGGACTACAGGTGCACATCACAGCACCTGGCTATTTGTTGTTGTTGTTGCAGTTGTCATTGTTTTAGCTGGCCCAGATGGGTTGGAACCCTCCAGCCTCCTGTATGTGGCCAGTGCCCTACCCGCTGAGGTAGGGTGCCGCCGAGTGTAGAACTTTTATATCCTGTCTAGATTATTTGTGCCAATGACATCATGACTCTGATTGCACAGTGGACTGGTTGCAAAGCAATGATTTCCTCTGGCTTCACAATTTTGGTTGGCATAACCTGGGCTTGGTTTGTAGTTTCAGGGATAACCAGGTTAGTGGTGAGATGCAGATTGCAGGGAACCATTCAGTAGTGTCTTTCAGCTGACAGGGGCACATTGGCTGGATGACAAGGTTGGCAGTTAGCCTGATTTTCATTGAGATTCACATGTTCGGCCATGTGCATTCAGGATACACACTCTTTTACATGTCCACAGTTAAGCGAAATTCTGACACTCCTTTGTCTCCCACTTGTCATATCAATATGGAAGTGGACAAAAAAGACATTACAATAGGTAGAGTCTGTCAGGAAATACAAAAATGTTTCTTGATAAATCAAAATGCAGATGTTAACAAATTATTTGAGATATTCCTTATAGCTGATTGTGATCCTGTATTCATAATGCGAATGAGAACAGCCAGTCTGATAATAAAAGCTGAAAACTAGGGAAGAGGGGCCTCACAGGGCTATCTAGGACCCTCAGGTTTCCTCCCAGGCTCATCTCCCCTCATCTTTTTCCCAACCCAGGGACAAGCCTCCAAAGGGCTTCTCTGGGGCCTTCCAGAATCTGGACAAAGCAAACCGGAATCTGGCGTTAATTTGCTACTCTTTAAATAACTCTGATACATCTGGAGTGCCCCTTTGCTTGGGCATTTTGGCAACTCTATTTTAAAGAAAGGTCTTAAGTCTTTGATCAATACAAAGTTCCAGTGCTTCCCAGTAGGGACCATGGTATAGCTTTGCATTCAACTCCCACATCATCACCTCACCTGAGCACAGTGCCTTGCTCAATGAACACCTTTAGAGTTTGTAGTCGCTCCTACTTTCTCTGTCATCTGTTCTTGTTCCCAGGAAGGATAATGCGGGGTTGGCTTTGTGTCAACCCAATCATTCCACCCATGGCGTGGAATGGGTGGTTTGGAAAGCCCAAGAACTCAAATTCTCCCTTTATGTTGGGGAGGAGTCATGTCCATGACAGCCTCTTTGCCCTGGCCCCAAGAAAGCGCTGACCTCAGCTTTCCTTTCCTCAGAAATGCCAAAGAAAGGAGATGAAATTGGTGAAATTGAGCTGATTCTTCCCTAGTGGGCAGTCAGGTTCCCAGTCCTCAGGAAGCGTTCGCTTTCCGGAATCAGGTTTTCACGAGGGCATATGTAGCGACCAGTGTGCACTGAACTTGGATTCAGAAGACTGGATTGCAAGTTTGAACACCACCACTTACCAGCAGCGTTACTTTAGGCAAGTCGCTTTAGCTTTCTGAACTTATTACCTATTCACAAGGTGGCTGGCTTGAAATGAATGTGCCTTAATTTTATTCCATTACGGGTGCTGCCCATATTTAAGAGTTTGTACTTAAAGAGACTCTCAAAAAGAGAGAGAGAGAGAGAGAGAGAGAGAGAGGGAGAGAGAGAGAGAGAGAGAGAGAGAGAGAGAGAGAGAGAGAGAGAGAGAGAGAGAGATTACAGGAAGTATCACCCGTTTCCAGCGGAGGTTTAGGAGAGGCCTCCCTGGACTGGCCCCAGGCATCTCCGGGGAACCTGCCTGGCCTCCGCCCCCACCCGACTCGGTGCGCACCACGGACTTGATGCTGCGCAGCTCTTAAGCGAGGTGTGAGTCTTTGGAAAGCTCCGAAGAATTTCAGAGGGTCAGTCACTCCCATTTACTCTAACGTGCTTTCAAGACTCCTTGGTGGGGCCTCCTCCTCGGGGAAGGGTGGCAGCCACAAACCGCGCGGTGCCCACTCGACCCAAACGCCCCGGGCCGGCGCCTTGCCCTCCGTGCCCTGCTCGGCCGTCACTTGGGTGTCCAGGAGCTCCCCCTCGGGGCGGCGCCTGGCGACCGCCTGCCGGGTTGGCAGCAGCGCCAGCCGCGGGACGGCCAGGACGGGTCGCCTGCCTGCCGGCTTGCCCGCCCACGTGCCGGAGAGAGGAGCGAAGCGCCAGCAGTCGCCGGGCGCGTGCTTGCCGCCGTGGATGCCTCACCTAGGGGGCCGGCGGGGGCTAACCCGAGCCCTTCCGCCGGGATCCACATTTGCATAATTCGGCTTCCCCCACTTCTTTCGGATTCAGGGTTGGAGATGCGAGTCGGGCTCCCCTCCGAGACGTCGTCTTGCCCATGGTCAGCGCGGGGACCGCGGGACCCGCCCGAGCTCAGGCGGAGCGGGCTGGCACACGTGGTAAGAGCACAGCTTTCTTCTTTTTTACAAGACAAGAGACTTTGCACGGTTTTGCTGGGAGTGAGGTACCCACACGGGTGCTAACTTTGTTGCGATTTCTTTCTTTTTCCGGTTTTGCTGGGAGTGAGGTACCCACACGGGTGCTAACCTTGTTGCGATTTCTTTCTTTTTCCCTTTTATTTTTATCTCCAATTGGAAAAAAGCGCGCAGTGAGATCGAAAAACTTTCCCAAATTTGCTCTGGGCGCTGGAAGCCAGAGAGATGGCCGGCCGCCAGGGATCAGCTTTGTTGGCGGGCAGGGGGAGAAGCAGCGCTCGGGTGGAGGAGTAAAGGCGGCTCCCGGTCTCCCCGGAGCCTCTGACAGCCGCTCGGGGGCCCGGGTGGGAGCTTGCCCGCCGACAGCGGCCGCGGCAGGTGAGCGGCCAGACAGCCGCCTGCAGCGCCGCGCTCCGTCCACGGCGTGGCGCTGTGGCTCCCGCCCGCCCGGGTCCCTACGAGGCTGGGGCTGCTCCGGGCCGGGGGCGGAAAGAAAAGGGAGGCACCAGGCCGGTGAAGTTGCTTCTGTCCTCTGTCCCTACCTAGCTCCCCTAGCTTTGGAGCGGGAAAGGGCCGGGGCAGTTCGCCTGCTCAAACGACCAAGGGGTAGGCAGGCAGAGGCGCGCGGGGCTTGGGGACCCAGAACCAGCCTCCAGAGGGGCCCTGACCAGCCCTGGAGAGGGCTGGGGCGCGCTGGGAGGTGGAAGCGTGAGTCCAGCGAGCCAGAACCTGCCTCCCGCTGAACCTCTGAAAAGTTTTTAAAAATTGCTTTGGGAACTAAACAGAAAGGTTTCCACAGGGGTCTCCTTTTTACTCGCAAATGGAAACGCATCTGGGGTGATGGCGGCTTGAAACTAGCATTGGAGACGCTGTTTGCTGTCCCTGGCGACCGCGCTGGGCTCACCGAGGTGTTTCTTGGCAAGGGAGGAGAATATTCCTCCTAGTGTGTGTGTATTATGGCTCGCTCGAGTTCGGGCCGGGCGCGTCGAGGATCGGGGGATTCTGTGACTGCCGGGACAAGCGGTGAAGGTGAAGACAGTGTCTCGCAGAGTACCCCTTCCCGCGAGTTCGGGCGCTCGCTCAGCTGCCCGGGCACCCTGTTGGAGAGGCGGGCGCACGGGCGCACACTGTCAACAGGGAGGTGTGTAGCGTAAGGTGTGTGAGTGGGTGTGTGAAGAGGGCAGCGGGGGCGGGAGTGTGTAGCGGAAGTGGAGCGAGTGTGAGTGTGTGTGTGGCGGGGCAGGGTGAGTGTCCAAGCCTCCATCTGGACGCCCCCACGCAGCCGCCCGCCCAGACGCGCCGGGAAGGGCGCCCGCTCCGCGCAGCAGCTGAAGGGGGGCGGGGAGAGCGCGGGCAGAGGAAGGAGGGTGTCTCCGCCGAGGATTTCTCTCGAAGCTCCCCGCAGTTATTCTGCTTCTCCTAGGGTCCCCCCCAGCCCCCAAAGGTGCCCAAAATACTTAAACAAATAAACAACCCCAAACTGTTCCGTTTTCGCTCCTGTATAAATAGAACAGACTTTCCAAAAAAGCAATACCATATTCATTCTTATCACCAGCCACTTCTTTCCACCAAGTAATTCAGAAAAAAGCAGTCAGCTTCCGTGAATGCGTGTAGCTTTTTTTTTTTTTTCTTTGCTGCCTTCTTTTGGTTGCGGTTTTGAGCTGCCAAGAAAGTGAGTAGGGGTTTGACTATAGTGTCTCGGCTGGGCTCGGTTTCTTTCCGAAGTTTAATTTTCCGGAATGGCTCCCAAACAAGGGCTGGGGAGGCGGAGCCGCTGGCACCGGATCTTCGCCTTTTTTGGAAAGTCCCGGAGAACCGGAATTCCTCCCCGCCCCGGGAGGCCAAGCCGCAGCTCCGACCAGCTCGCTCTCTCGCAGTGGTCGCACCCGGGTCCGTAAGCACCCCTTCCCCGCCGAGGCCTTCGCCCAGGACCGGATCTGCGACTCGGGCCGCGTGCCTCGGACCCCCGCGGATCCCTGCCGGCTGCGAGCCGCGGAGCCCGCGCGGTGGAGCCCGTATGCAAATCAACCATGTGACGGCAAAAGCCGCCTGGCCCAGCCCTGTTCCTCAGTCCATATATGGGCAGTGACGTCACGGGCATTGAAGACCTGCCCATAAATACTTAGAGCAACACTTTCCGTCTAACTGAGGGAGCAGCAATTGATTAATAGCTCGGCGAGGGGACACACTGACTGTTATAATAACACTACACCAGCAACTCCTGGCTTCCCAACAGCCGGAACACAGGAGAGAGTCAGTGGCAAATAGACATTTTTCTTCTTTCTTAAAAAAAAAAAATCCAGCAACTTGTTTGCTAGTTTTATTTCTGTTGGATTTTTTGTTTAATTTTTTTTTTTTTGGTGGTGGTTTTTAATTGTGGAGGGCGAAAGGAGATACGAATCCAGGCTCAGTCCAACTCGTCTCCAAAACGGCTTCTCAGACACTCCAGGTAGCGAGGGAGTTGGGTCTCCAGGTTGTGCGAGGAGCAAATGATGACCGCCAAGGCCGTAGACAAAATCCCAGTAACTCTCAGTGGTTTTGTGCACCAGCTGTCTGACAACATCTACCCGGTGGAGGACCTCGCCGCCACGTCGGTGACCATCTTTCCCAATGCTGAACTGGGAGGTCCCTTTGACCAGATGAACGGAGTGGCCGGAGGTAAGCCGCGTGTCTTTTTCGCAGACCCAGACCTGCGCGGCTGGGAGGTGGTGGGTGGGGTGCAGTGGGTGTGCGGGAACCAGAGGAGAGGATTGGGGCTCGGGGTGGACAGTGCTAACTGCACTGGCTTTGAAGGCTGGAAATGGGTGCAGGGGGAGCCCGCGAGAAGTAGGGACCCGGGAGCTGGAGCTGGGCGCGCGGGCAGATGCGCCAGGTTGCCAGCAAACCGGCGTGCGTGCGTCCCGGCGGGCCCAGCCCCGGCCGAGCGCAGGGATGGAGGTGGAAGAGGCCCCCATCCGGGCTTTGAGGTTTGAGCAGACCCTTCTGCCGGCGGCACTTCCATCCCCCCTTTCCAGGGATAGGGACAAAGTGACGGTAAAGTTCAGGGTTCCAGGGGAGAGCTACGCGTCTGGAGAGCCGAGCGGCGGAGAAGCGCCAGAGGAGAGTCCATAGCACCCTCCCTGGCAGAGCCGACTCCAAGAAAATCTCGGAGCGCTCTCCTCCTGGGGCCTGGAGGCGTGCCCCCACCTGCGCGCCGCCCGCGAAGTTGAGGGGGTTAGCCAGGCGGGGGCTCCGGCCGACGGAGGCTGGGAGTAGGTGGTGGAGAAGGGCGGGCAACGGCGGGAAGCAGCCCCCAGACTGCAGAGGGAGGCCCGCGGGGGCACCGGCGCCGCCGGTTTCCTTGGCGATACTGTGGAAAGTCGTCTCCCGCGGCCCCCGCGCCTTCCTCGAAGCCCGGCCGCTGGCCTTCAGCTGAGGCGGGGACACGCAGAAGTCAGGGAATAAAGAGAAGGTTGGAAGAGAAGGGAAACCTACAGACGCCTTCCTCTCCTGGTTCCCTCCTGCAGCCATCAGCTGAAGTGCAGCGGGAGGAGAGGAGAGAAGGATGCGGAGCAGCAGGGAAACCGACCCTCCCTCTTGTACTCTCTTCTTAGTTTAGCATCTTCGTGGCACGGGCTTGGATCGGTTGATTGTTGGGTGGCATCTGTCCTGGTCCTCCAGCTTTAGGACCCCCGGCAACACAGGGGGAGAGAAGTTCGGGGCAGAAGGGGAATTTTTTTTATATTGTTGCTATTATTGGGTGTTTTTATTAGGACTAAAGCCACAGATGGCTGGCAGAGAGGAGTTAGGAGATCATTCTGCTTTTCTGGAGGTAGTTCTTGAGTCCCGGACTGTCACTGGTTGCCACAATAGGAGCTTGGGCTAGCCTGTTCTTTCTCTGGGTATCAATTGGCCCACTTTTGGACTTTGCCCCAGCTCTACAGTGCTGGGGTCCTGGGCCTTGAGAGTGGATCCGTGTGAGAGGGGGTGAGAAAGGATTCTTGGCTGCATTCTCATTACTCCACCTCCTCTCTGCTTTCTCCCTCCTCAGATGGCATGATCAACATTGACATGACTGGAGAGAAGAGGTCCTTGGATCTCTCTTATCCCAGTGGCTTTGCTCCCGTCTCTGCACCCAGGAACCAGACCTTCACTTACATGGGCAAGTTCTCCATCGATCCCCAGTACCCTGGTGCCAGCTGCTATCCAGAAGGCATCATCAATATTGTGAGCGCAGGCATCTTGCAAGGGGTCACCTCCCCAGCTTCGACCACAGCCTCGTCCAGCGTCAATTCTGCGTCCCCCAACCCACTGGCCACAGGACCCCTGGGTGTGTGCACCATGTCCCAGACCCAGCCTGACCTGGACCACCTCTACTCTCCACCACCGCCTCCTCCTCCTTATTCTGGCTGTGCAGGAGACCTTTACCAGGACCCCACTGCATTCCTGCCGTCTACCACTTCCACCTCTTCCTCTCTGGCCTACCCGCCACCTCCTTCCTATCCGTCCCCGAAGCCAGCCACAGACCCTGGTCTCTTCCCCATGATCCCAGACTATCCTGGCTTTTTTCCATCTCAGTGCCAGAGAGACCTACATGGTACGGCTGGCCCAGACCGCAAGCCCTTTCCCTGCCCCCTGGACACCCTTCGGGTCCCGCCTCCACTCACTCCACTCTCTACCATTCGCAACTTTACTCTGGGGGGCCCCGGTGCTGGGGTCACAGGCCCAGGGGCCAGTGGAGGCAGTGAGGGACCCCGGCTGCCTGGCAGCAGCTCAGCAGCGGCCGCCGCCGCAGCCTATAACCCACACCACCTGCCACTGCGGCCCATTCTGAGGCCTCGCAAGTACCCCAACAGACCTAGCAAGACGCCAGTGCACGAGAGGCCCTACCCATGCCCAGCAGAAGGCTGTGACCGGCGGTTCTCCCGCTCCGACGAGCTGACTCGGCACATCCGGATCCACACCGGGCACAAGCCCTTCCAGTGTCGGATCTGCATGCGCAACTTCAGCCGCAGTGACCACCTTACCACCCACATCCGCACCCACACCGGTGAGAAGCCCTTTGCCTGTGACTACTGTGGCCGAAAGTTTGCCCGGAGTGACGAGAGAAAGCGCCACACTAAGATCCACCTGAGACAGAAGGAGCGGAAGAGCAGTGGCCCCTCCACGTCAGTGCCTCCCCCCTCCACGGCCTCCTGCACCGGGGGCACGCAGGCTGGCGGCGCCCTGTGCAGCAGCAACAGCAGCACCATTGGCGGAGGGCCACTGGCCCCTTGCTCCTCTAGGACCCGGACACCTTGAGAGGAGACTCAGGCTGATACACCAACTCCTTGAGGACCGGAGGCCCTTTGTCCACTCAAACTGCAGGACAAACACTACCACCCTTCCCTGCCCCTCCCTCCCTTTGTTGGGCAGAGAGCTTTGGTGGCGCCCAGCACTACCCCATTGTCCACTTAGAAGCAAGTCCTTCCTAAAACCTGGCCCATTTTAGTCTCTCTTAGGTGAGTTGACTATCATCCCAAGGCAATGGGGAAGTCAGAGGGGGTTGGGAGGGCCTGGCCAACAGGAATGAGGTCCCACCCTGCTTCAAAGGGTTGTTTGACTAGGTTGCTTGCCCTTCCCCTTATTTCAACCCATTATAGGTTTTAGACCCTGGATGCCAGAGTTGATCTAAGACTTTTTCAGCAGTAGGTTGGGAGATGCTGATTCCTTCAAGTAGGGACAGCAAAAAGACATGTAAAACTGATATGCACTTTATGGCTTGGGACTGATTTGGGGGATGCTGTACAATAAGTGAAGCATGGCCTTTATGCCACATTCTGTGGCCCTAGAACAATGAATCAAAGCTTATCTAGTCGTCTCAACCCTTTAAGCAATATGTATTATAAACTCTGAGAACAGAAGTGCAATGTGATGGGAGAGACATAGCAATATCTGCTCCTTTACGAGTTGAGAAATGTAGACTATTTTTTCAGTGTATATCCATTCATATTTTGTGTATTTTTGATGTACACTGTTCTCCAAGTTCAGAACCTTTGGGAAAAAAGTTTAGAGCATTTATGATCTCTTGAAATGGGTCAGAGATTAACTTATTTAAGAGGGATGTATATATATTCTCTGAAACTAGGTTGCATGCAATTGTGTTGGAAGTGTCCTTGGTGCCTTGTGTGATGTAGACAATGTGACAGGGTCTGCATGTAAATGGATTGCCTTACTATGGAAAAAAATAATTACGCCCTGGGTTTAGTATGGCTGTATATTTCTGCTTATTAATATTTGGAATTTTTTTTAGAAAGTATATTTTTGTATGCTCTGTTTTGTGACTTAAAAGTGTTACCTTTGTAGTCAAACTTCTGATAAGAATGTACATAATGTTACTGGAGCTGATTTGTTTGGTTATTAGCTCTTAATAGTTGTGGAAAAATAAATGATCTAACGTAAAACCACTAACTGAAGTTCAGATAATGGTTTATGACCTTAGTGTAAATAAATACTTTTCAACAATATTTTTGCTGCAGAAATCATTTCTGAAATACTTGATGGGGATTAGTCTTTCAACACTTGTGGGACTATTAAAAAGCAGCACTGAGCACTAGTGGGTTAAAGTGCTTTGGCCAAGCCAAGACCTTCTTTGCTAGCCTGGGGACACTACCCCTCTCACTCCAAAGCAATCTCCATTCATAATCAAACACTAGTGTACTGGGGATTTCCCCCATGCATTAGTGTAAAAGTGGGGAGGCGTTGTTTTGACTCATTGTTCCGTCCTTTTCAACAGCCTATAGCTTCTCTCTGCTCCGAGTGGGCTCCGGAAAATAAATACTTACAAACAAGTGCCCACTCGGAGATTACACATTTGCAACTGCTTTCAGAACCCTGACCAGGGCCTGGAACTCAGGCAAGATGTGGCTTTGTGGAAAGTGTGGTGGCATGGTCAAGTTGGAAATGACTTTCAGGTTCCAGGATTAGTCTCATGACCACAGAAAACTTTTTTGAAAAGCGCTATCATCTCTTCAGATCAAAAATGCTCTCAGATGCTGCTGACGACAGCATTAACGGGTTGCCAAAGGAATTACCCCGGGACTCATTGTCACCAACCTTTACTTCTTAATTGATTACCCCTATTGGAAAGGATCATTAATCTGCTACAGTTTTGGTGGGTCTCAAAGTGAATATCAAAATACCCAGCTCATAACATAAAATAAGTGTATGCCAGCCTCAAGAAATCTCCAAGATCTCAATACATTATTCCTGGTTTAATAAAAAAAAAAAAAAAAGAAGTTTAAAAAAACTTCAAGAAAGATAATCTAGATTCAACAGGCAAATATGGTCCTCCATGATACTGGGTAATGGTTTGCAAAAAATATACTATAGGGTTCATTTTATTGTAAGCCTTTCATAGTCATTTTAAAGTATAAATTCACAAAAAAGTTAATTTATCTGTCATACAAAACAAACATGAATATTAAGTTCACCTATTTCTGGCTTCTTACACAAATGTAACACATTGGAGCATCCACTGTCTAACTACAATATATGCAAACTCCTTCATTTGTCCTTCACCACTATTAAGACTCCCTCAGACTTAGCTGATAATAAAGCCTGGGTTTCAGACATAGCAGAGGGTCACCTTTACCCCAGGAAACCATCTTTTCTCCCTACCAGCACTAAATTTTGAGATCCAATTTGTGGAGGTAATTAACCCTTTTCTTTTATATCTCCTTTCTCCACCCTTATTTCAAGGATGAAAAAGGCCTCTTTCTGTCACTATTAACAGGAGGTCTCAAACCTTCAGTGTCAGATTTTTCTAGTAGCTGGTATTTTCCAGTAAGATTCTTATTGCCTAGCTCATCAGCACAGAATCATCCTTGCTTGTCATATTTTAGTAAGACAATTCTACATTTTGATAACCACATATTTTCAACAAGTACTTCCCTAAGATTTTGTTATGTTAAAATATAGTATAGTATACCCAAATTTTGTAAGGTATGCAATCGTCTTGCTAAATTTTAATTTTAGAGTATCATGAATCAAGATAATCTACTCTAAACTATTGTTTATAAAGGAAGAAAGTAAGTCATTTTAAAAATGAAATTAAAAACATTTTGGTGATAGCAACATCAGTTACAATCACTTTCACCCAGATGTGGGCTTACTGAGGTAGTGTTAACACACATAGCATAAGGAACACACTTCAACATTTTCTCAGCGCTAACCTTTTGGCTTTTTCTCCTAGATTTCAACCTGTAAGGCTTGTATCTTTCATCAGATTTTGCTCTCTACTTAAAATAGTACAGGCACTTTTCACAGGTGTCTCCTTTTTTACTTTGCTCAAAAACAAACCCTAGAAAAGTAAGTCTACTTCTGATCTCTTACCTTCTATGCTTAACCAAATATTCCTGATGTTACAGTGGTTAATGTTAGTTTTTATTAAAAATTAACTTCTGGAGAGTAATTCCTTAAGATTCATAATGCTTTTGAGAGGGTTTAATTCATATTAAAGATTAGGCTGATTATACCTAAGGTTAATCAGCCTAATAAGGCCTAATAAGGTTTTCAAGTGTTTATAAACTAGGCTATTTAATTTTAACATCCTAACTGCTAATAATCTGCAAATTGTTTCATATATTTTTTAAATGACTGCAGTGACATTTTAATAGTTCAATACAATTGTGTTGTGGGAAAATAATGGCCAGCATCCACAGTGCTCAAATACCACCTGTCCAAACTACAAATGACACATTCTATGGGAAAAGGAAAAAAAAACAATGAGGAAAGAAAGTATTTAAGTCCTAAGATGTTTTCCTTTTAGGATTAAACTATTTTTGCTTTCTTGTGTTAAATAATACTAGCTTATTTTCTTTAGGTTGAATATATTAAGAAGCTTTTATCTGTTATATTGAAATAGTATTAGACATTAAATAGTTTCAGATGTATTTTCAGTCATACTGTTTCAAAGCTCACTCTCAAAGAAATAAACTACTAATTTTAAGTGCATATTATTACTTGGATTTCAGATAACTGCAGAAGGCAACCAGTTTTTAGTACAACATAATCTTAAAGCACAGGCCTTGAACCTTTAATGGTAATCAAAATGTAGATATCATGGCAGGTCATGTTTTCCTTATTCATTTTGCAATAACCAAGTAAGATTTATCTCTAAACAATTTTAAACATGCTTTTATTTTCCTTAAGTATACCAATTTTAAAGCCGGAAATGCAAGCATCCCTGGATTCAAAGATTCAGTAACTGTACGGGGGGCTTAACAAATGGTTTCCTTCCTTGACAGCAGATGCCTCATTGTGAGGAAAGTGATTGGTAGTTGGCTTCTGTATTTAACCTTAAGTACCAAATTTAGACCTGCACAGTTACAAGAGGAGCACTACCTTCTGGTTAGAGTTGAGGAAGAACAGGCAGAGCCCTGAGTTAAAGATACACTGCTTCTTCATCAGGCAGCAGAGATGAATCACAGGATTCAGAATCATTTAGAATACACAAGCAATGACAGAGTCCTCCTGAGATGTCAACACTAAGCCACCAACAAGGAGACAATAAAAAGGGGGAATAAAAGGTATAGATTTTGGGAGAAGTTAAGGGCTCTTAGAATTTACTCCTGTTGACAATAAATATTAAAAAGTAGACTACCATTTTCCTTAATAAGCAGCAGTTTGTTATAAATTCAATTCTTTCAAATCAGGCTTAGTAAAAATCAATTCTCATAAAGTAGTAGGTATACAATTGTCTACATAGATATAACTGGCCATGGCAATAACTACAGAATTTATAAGCTTCAGAAGCATTTTAAACAAATAATTTCTCACCCACGAGAGGCAATTATTGCATTTATTCAACAGAAAAGTGGTTAATATTGTGCTTATTAGTCTTTCCTAAGGGAAGAAAACTTTTATCCAACAGTTATTAAAACATAATCTATATTGCAGGATTATATGGAAACACAATAGCAGCACATGAAGTCAGTTATGATTAACAGTTTATGCATAGAAGTGCAAGGATTTTCCTCCATCACATTTGTCTTTATAATGAGCATAACCTTTCCTTAGTGGGTTGACTCACTAAAACAAGTTACATTTTGTTTTCACCATTAATTAACTGAGAACTTATTAGTGTACCAAAAACATCACTGTTCTTACTGAATGAAATTAGAGACATCATATTGCAGTTTGGTCTCCAACAATTTCAGTTACTCTTTTGAAAAGCACAAAGCACCTTAATTTTTTTTCTTCCAAATTGCTTGGAATCGAGGACTTTTAACATTTTTTTTCATAATGAAGTATTTCACCGTAATTCTTTATTACTGTCCTGTGGCTGGGATATTTTTGTAGGTTAGTTTAATGTACTCCAGGTTGTATTATAACATACACATTGCTACAAACAATCTTCATAAACTATCAACTTTTTGCTACAACCCAAAAAAGTATGTGATCAATATAATCACATTCATTACTGCACTATGATAAAAGAAAACATATTAGTTTTCTAAGAAAATCATTTGCATATCTAGAATTTGTTTTCAAAGTGAGTTGCAAGAAGGGGTGCTTTAAACTGGCCCCGTGCATTTTCAAACCACAGCAAAATGTAAAGCTAAAATAAAAAAAGTTTAGCAACTCTGCAGGAAATGACTTGTGCTTTGCCTGTGTCAGGTTTTACAACATAGTGGCATGTCATGTTGAATTAGCATCTTTTTTGTTACAAAAAAATTTATCAGGAATTTAATTTTTCACACTATTTAAAAAATTGAGAATGAATTCTCCTTCACTCTGTACCTCAATGTGCATGAACAGGCAAAGCCAGATATTGTTTCCCCACAGGGTCAACACTTACCACCAATAGCAAATCTCCTTTTATTACAGATATTAGAATTCTATTACCACATGGCCAAATCAATCAAGAGGGCTTAGACAACAGCTGGACAAATTTTAATGTGTTTATTTCTACAGTTTGTTTTCATTAAAAGTTTTGTGAAAAAAGGAACCCTATAAATAGTAAAAAGGGGGAAACAGTGCTCCATGGCCTGAAGCAGATAGTGTCAATACATATGTAAACAAAGTAAAGTTGCTCAGCCTATTAAAAGAAGACAATTAAAACTAGTCATAGATACCACAATAGTTCAAGAGTTGGGAGAAGTGTTTAATCCCAAGTTTTGGTGCCCTAAAATGGCCAGTAGTAAATCCTTAATTCTTAGCCTTGATCGTCTGTGACTTCTATCTCTTCCTGCAGAAAACCACATTAGAGGAACCACAGCACCTGCTCTCTGGTTTTTTGGGAGAGGGTTGAGATAACACTGCCAGCAACACAGCTGGAACCACCAACCCTCTGGAACATGAGAGTTCCTGAGAGAATGTGAAAACAGTCATCAACATAATGTTTTTCTCTACTTTTACAGGAAAATATTTAAATAAAACAGGGGTATGGAATTCAACAGCTGGCTAGTAGTGTTTTACATTCACTTGTTTGGAAGCATAACAGATTCAGTTCCTTTGAATTTTCCTGGTTACAAAATAAAGAATTACTCTATAAGCTCTTAAAAGTACATTACCAAAAAAGTCACTTGAGGATAATAGAGTCTTTGCATTAAAGGGGAATCTGCAACAAGAAATCTGTTCAACTCACAGATCTGGAGACTCATAGGGAAGATAAACTCTCAGTGACCATCAGAGAGACACAGGTGGGAAATTTCTCACTAAAGGCTGCCTGAGTAAACTAGATGTGGCTATTGGGCAAGGGGAGGAAAGAAAATAAATCTTGTCCTCTACATGCATAGTTATGTTTTCAGGGTGACCCCTGAACGCTGAACAAGTGATTTAATTTTCACAAGGAATTAATTAGGCAGGACAAGACACTTTCAAAAGCTCATCTCTTTAAACCTGTTTTTACCAATGACTTGAACTAAAAGCAATTCAAACCACTGGATCACGCGTAGTCAATAATAAGTTAAAAGTACAAGGCGTAACAGGGTGTAAGGGAAAACAAATCCTATTTACCGAAAGATATTTTGTATAGAATGGGAACAGAGGAAGAATATTTCCATTATGGCTTTAGAATGGAAGCGCTTCAGATTACCCACCCCCCCAACTCTCCCAAATCAAAGCCCTGGTGGCAGTGACAGTACCAGGAAACAACCTAGCCTCCCCGCCCACCCCACCCCACTCCACTCCCATAACCGTGCCCGGTGGCTGCTGTCCAGTCGCCCGTGCTTCCCAAAGCTGCCAAGGAAGCGGCTAATGCTCATTCCAGTAGATCCAACGCCCAAGCTAGGGGGCAGAGACAAAGCCCTTGTGGTGGGTCGTGGGGAGCCAGGCCCAGATAGGCTAGGGCACGTTTTCGGTCCACCTTTCCCAGGCGCCGGCGACTTCAAGGGAAGACCTTAGGTCCTGGATATGGCTCTCCCTCGCACCAGAAGTCATCGGCCTGCGGGGTCTCCAGGAGCCACACCTCTCGGGGTAGGTCACAGGCCGAGCCGGAGGCCTCTTTGGACCTGACGGGCTCCAGCACCCGGTAATAGTGACAGTCCCGGCCGTCCTCTGGGTCATAGGGCGGGGCCAGGATGTCCAGAAAGGCTGCAGGCCCGTCCACTGCGTCAATCTGGTGCAGGTTGTCCCGGTGCGGCGTAAGGACGCAGGGGCCGCTGGCCTCCGTGTACTCGGCCCGCGAACGCAACACTCCCGGCCGCATTGCATCCCGCTCTCGGGGCTGCAGAGGCGGCTCGAACTGCTGCTCCGGCGGCGGGGCTCGCGGCCACTGCCCGCTGCCCGCCTCCAGCTTGTCCATGCAGCTGATGCGCACAGTGCCGTAGAGCACCTTGAGCATGCCGTGCATGCCCGGGTGATCGTGCAGCGGGATGGACGTGCCACTCTTGAGGAGGAACACGCCCAGGCTGAAGCCCTCCGTCTCGTAGATGTGCATGTAGGTGACCGGTGGCAGGTTGGGAGGCAGCGGCTGCAGCGTGGCCTTGCGCGGGGCGATGTTCAAGTCCTCGGCGCGAATCTGGGTCAGCAGGCTCTTCAGCTTGCTCAGGTTCTCCGGAAAGCCCGGCGGCATCGGCGCCTCGGGGCCAGACGCCGCGCCGCGGTCGGAAGCTCTGCGGCCGCCCCCGCCGCCCCGGAAGGTGAGGCAAGCCTGGCGGGCGATCCGTTGGATCAGGGAGGCCATGTTGTCGCGGGGCATACTCTGCTGTTCCTCCGCGTGCCGGGGCCGGGCCCCTCCTTTCCTCCGGCCCTTGCGGTCCCCTGCGGCCGCCACGGCTGCCCGCAGCCAGGGTCGAGGCGGGAGGCCCCGCAAACACCGGCCCCTCGGGCGCGCGGCGCTGCCGCCAACCTTAGCAGCCAGGCGCCAGCAACGGACCTGCGCGCTGGCCTCGCGCCCCCTTCGCGCGCGCGCGCGCGCACGCGCACGGCCCACGCCCGCACTCACGCCCTGGGAGCAGGTAGCGGCCGCGCGGACCGTGCCAGGCTTTGCCTTACGCCCAGCGCCCCATTCATGCGGCCCGCACTTAGGACGGCGGCCGGGCGCTCCGGGAACTCTGCGGAGCATGCCGGGACTTGTAGTCCGGTATTCCGTCTGCGCGCTGAGAGTGCGCTTTGTCGACTGCAAAGTGGAGGCATTAGTAGACGTGTTGGGCAGAAAGCGACACTTTTCAGGGTTCCAAAGTGTTTTCTTGTTTAAAACAAGGCGAATTGGGGTGAGAGAAGTGGTCACTTAACTACAACTCCCGGCATCCCCAGCAGGTTGAGGTGACGCACTTCCGGCAGCTGGCCTGTAGGGGAGTGGAGGTTCTTGGCCTTTCCAAGAAACAGGGCAAAGGGGTTGTTAACCTTCTGGCGCGGCTGGAGCATGGTCAATCATCTAGGGTCGCCTTCCTTTGACCTTGCTCTTGGGAAGAATACTGTTGAATAAACGTTAGCTCCTCGTAGCCACCTAGGCAGCACTGTCTACCGCGGAGATTGCGGGATAGTTCTAAGTTTCTTTAGTTTCCTGAGAGGTGAGGAAGTGGACGCCATCCCTGGTGGTCACCACTGTTATTGTGCACAGCCGGGCCCAGCTGTTGTTTGCATTAGAGCCTGATGACGCTGCTCTTCTGGTTACAGAGCACGACTTTTTTTTTTTTTTTTTTTTTTTCTGAGAGGACTTGAGAGCCCATTCCCTATGGTCATGGGTTCTGAATACTAGTGGTCATCAAACTTTGGTTTTCCTGAAGAGGGGGGAGAGGTTTTTATAAATACAGATTGATTCACTAGATAATTATGAGACTTCCTATTACAATGATGTGTAACGTTATTTCACAGAGGCATTATTTTCTGTGAAGTTAACTTTCAACAGAAGTAAATGATGACTGGAAAAACAAGACATTAGATATCATGATTTTAAACCTAACCCTGCGTGTAAAGTCCTTTTGGACTCCCTAAGCTAAACATGGGTTTCTTGTACATTTTGTAATTGGCGTGGTTCAGTAAATCCTCTCCATTTAAAATAGGCATGCTTTTTTAGTGGGTTACATAACCTAGCTAATGAGTATTCACAATATGCCAGGCACTGTGTTAAATGCGTTATGTAATGAATGCTATGCTATTTAATCCTCTCAGCAACTCTTAAGAGGTAGGCACTATTATTATTATTCTCAGTTTGCAGATGGGAGAATAAGTTGTAAGATAGTACATAGTAAGTAATCAGCAAGGTGTAAGCTGCAGAGCAGAAATAAATACGGTTTTACCAAGACCAGCTTGCGTTGGTATAAAAAGCACCAAATGGAAGTCAAGGCATCCTTTTTCCAGCACACTGTGCCATTTATAAACTGTGCGTTCTTAGGAAAATCCCACCCTTGTAGACCCTCAATTCGTTCATTTGTAGAATACTGGATTTAGGGTAACAATAGTTTTGAACCTCAGTTACTCATCAGAAGCCCCTACAGAGCTTAAAAATAAAGATGGGGTCAAAACACGATTGTAAGAGGGACTTTACCTAACAAATGCAATCAGTATAACCTGGTTTCTTGTACCCTCAATGAATCCCCAACAATAAAAAAAATAATAATAAAGATCAGAGATTCTGATTTAGACAAACTGGAGTGAAGCCTAGAATTTTTTTTTAAGATGCTTCTTCAAATGATTCTTAATTATCAGCCCAGTTTTAGAATAATTGCTACATCTGTAAGTAGTGAACCAGCTCTTATTAGATCCTTAGAAGAGGATTCTTAAAATTGATTCATTTCCACAGGTTGCCCTATGAAGTTATTTAAATGTACTTTCAGTATTCACCACATAAAGAAATCTGATGCAGTCTTTTTCTAAAGTGAGGAATATTTAGGGAAAATCTCTCTTCCTTAATTTACAAATATGGATTTTTATTGGTTTTATTTCTATTAAGATATAATTCGTGGGAGACTTTAGTGACATAAAGATCTGTTTGATTTTCAAATCTGTCCCCCCCCCCTTTTTTTTAGGGAAGGAGTTTCACTTTGTCGCCCTCGGTAGAGTGCTGTGGCATCACAGCTCACAGCAACCTCCAACTCCTGGCCCTAGGCAATTCTCTTGCCTCAGCCTCCTGAGCAGCTGGGACCACAGGCACCCTCCAGAACGTCTGGCTATTTTCTGTTGCATTTTGGCTGGGGCCAGGTTTGAACCCGTCACCTTCAGCATATGGGGCCAGTGCCCTACTCATTGAGCCACAGGCACTGCCCAAATCTGTCATTTCTTAATGGTTGCCTGCACTTAACTGAAGATCAAAATTTTCATCTGTAAAATGGGATAATGATGCATGTGTGAATCACTGATGACTTCATCTAAATCTAGAACATACGATGTTGGACAATTAAGTTTGCCAACTTTTCTCAGAAAAAGTGTTTCATACCTCATTGCTGAATATCACTGCAGTCACCAGATGGCCAAAAGGAGTATTTTGAAGATGACCATAGTAGTATTCAGCAACGAGCAATATAGCACTTTTTGCAAGATAAGTTCAAGAATTTAATTTCAGGACCTCATAGTAGCTGCCCCTATTGTCTTTTAAAATGGCTAAAAGCTGTATTTAAAGACCCATGAATTTAAATAAAAGTAAGTAAATACTGAAATCGAATTTGACTTGTTTTGAGAATCAGCTTTAGGGTAGAGATGAAAAAAAGATTACCTTTTTTGGTTAAACTGTCTATCTGGTGGTACCATCCGATAGGTTCATCCTTTGTCCTGAGTTCAAAGTTTCCAAAGTATGGGTCTTTGGAGTCCCCTCGGGTGTGTGTCCAAAGTGTAAATTCCCAGATTGTGTCAAAACCCACTGCATCTGAATCTTTTGCATATTAAAGTTTTTAAGAGTGTTCACTGGGGCATGTGGCATTTTTTTTAGGGCACAGAGAGATTATCTTCATATCTTTTGATGCTGCCCTTTATTCAGAGCTGCACTAAAGGATGAGTCTGACCCTGTGGATTTTGCCCTAGAGAAGCACTTTCCTTGGTCTTCCGTCCCACTGTCAGTAGCACAGGGTAAGTGGGTTTCTGTTAGCAGTAATGTCCTTTTTTATGTTCTTTATTCTGTAATTCCTCAGCTGTAAGTTAAATAAAATTAAAAGAAATTCTGAAAAGGGAGCAGAGAAGAAAAGTGATGCAGAACAAGTACTAGAAAAATGCACAGTAAAAAAAAAAAAAAGAAAATGCATAGTAGAAACAAGGTTTGAGAAAAGTTTGGGATAGATGTAATCTATCTTTGATAAATACTGTGTATGCACTTAGTACCAGGCATTGTTCTAGAGTTTGAAGATTCAGCAAGGAACAAGGAAGACAAGATCTGAATTCCTGAGGAATTTATCAGCAAGTATGTGTATGTTATTTTAGGGGGGTAGGAGAAGTGTTGTACAATACAAATAAATGAGCCACATAATTTCAGATAAAGATAACTTATGAAGGCAATAAAACAAGGTAATAGGATGGTATGGTATTCATGTGTGTGTGGTATGTTACTTTCAATTGGATTGTCAGGAGTGAACATAAGATAACATTTGCGCTGCTCCTGTGTGTTAAGGTATTAGCCTTGGAAAAATCTGGGGTCAGAGCATTCCAAGACCAGGAAATAGCCTTAAGATTGTTAAGGGTACCATGACTTTGACCAGGTAGTAAGGAACTTGGTATAGTTAGGAAAAAATCCGAAGGCCTGTGGAGTTAGATTGTATAGTAAGCTTCAGGGTTCTTGGAGGGAGATGAAGTTGGAGAGGAAGGCAAGGGATATATTATGTAGGCCATATAGGTCATAGGAGAGGGGAACAAGGAGTTGTAGGCTGTGGTAGGGAGTTGGATTTTATTATATAAGTGCAATGAGAAATCTTCAGAGAGCTTGCAGTAGGGAGGTGACTTGATCTGTTCTACGTTTTTAAGAAGATTGGTGGTGGGATGTGTATAATAGCAGAGAAACCTGGATTGGAGGCAGTAATCCAGAGGAAAGACAAGAGAACTAGTGTAAAGATTAGGAATCTGTTTTGTAGGTACCCCTGGCAGGGCTGATGAGCTGTTGCTTTTGCAATCTATTTCATGTTCTCTACACATTTTCTCTTTCACAAATTGACAGCTCTATGGTGATAGGTAAGGCTGATAAAGCTTAAATCTCACCTTCTGCCCACGTCTATTAAATTTAGGAATGGGGGAAGCATACAGAAGCATGAGTAAAGCTGATTTTTTTTTTCTTTTTTACAATTGCTTAATTAACCAGGAAACAAGCAGAACTGGAAGAGCCCCCAGCCTGTATCTGTTTAGTTCCACCTGCTCATTTATATGCTGTCTTCATTCTTCGGGAACTGCTAGGCTGTACTTTTGTCTTTCATCCTCCTTTTCCTCCCCACCTCTCCACTTAATGAGGACTAGTTTTCCTTAATTCACAAGATTTGTTACTTCTCACTTTTCCTTATATCTTTCTTTAGAATTCATTTTCTCCATATGTTTTGGTTGCACTGGCACCCAGTTGAAAGAATAAAGAATTAAAGAATAAAGGACTCAAATGCTCAGAGTTCCTATCCTGTAGGTTTGTTTTCTTTTTGTTTTTAAGGTGGGGAGGAAGGTTTCTTTTCTTTTTCTTTTAAATTGTGATGAGGTTCTATCTATTTTCCATTATTGAGAGTGCTTTTTTTAAAAAAAAATTGAGGTAAAATATATAACTTACCATCTTTACCATTTTCGAATGTACAGTTTGGTAGTATAAATACATTTATATATTTTTTTCCTTCTTTATTCTCCTCTCCCCATTCCAGGAAGGTTTCTTTTGCCCTAGTAGTCCTTGTCAGCTTACTTGTATATCTGCTTTTATGTTAGTATAGGACATGGTAAGTAAATTGGTAAAAATTTTTCCTGTTTTTAGATTAACATACTTGATCATATTTGAAATATTTGGGGCTTACTTTGTGGTTTTCCTTTCTGCTTTTAAAAAATGCTATTGGTGGATATTTTTCATTCCTTGTCATGAATGAATGTCAAGTTGTAATAAAAAATAAATAGTTGTAGAGTCAAAAGAACTGGTGCCATGGTTTTGCCACTAACTATCTTTGTGTTATTGAGCGAGCTACTTAACTTCACTGTTGCCCAGGTTCTTCATTGTTACAGATGATCTATAAGGTATCTTCCAGATCTTGTTAGGCCAACATGGACAAATTATAAGGATGATTCAGACCAAATTAAACATATATACTTTCTTTCATCTCTTTTATCTAAAATTATTAAATTATAATTCTCTTAGCTCTATCCATTTCCATCAAGATTTTATAAAATAACTGCCTACTCTGGTTTAACTTTGTGAGATTATCTGAAATCATATCACTTTGGTATATGGACTAATTTGTTAAATATGCTGAGCTCAAGAATTTTTAGTGTTTAGGCATACACACTGAACTTGTAAATTATAGACATTTAGTTGTGTGATACATGCCCTAGACATTATTTCCTAAGTGTAATTCTATAGACCAGTGGTTCTCAACTTGTGGGTGGTGACCTACGGGAACTGTATTAAAGGGCCGTGGCATTAGAAAGGTTGAGAAACACTGCATAGACCAATGCATATGGGGTTGGGATGGAGAATGATGTAAGTTGATTCTTTTTTTCCTTCTTCCTTGTCAGTGTCTTATTTTAGGCAATAGGAGGCAAGGGAGAAAGGATTTACAAAGTAGGAAAATGCAGGTTGAAGGGGAAAAGAAAGAAGATGTGGCTCTCGTAAGTTATTAATGACGAGATTTTGCTACATTTAGGCTGAAGCCCTACTGAAGGTCAGGTGTTACCATTTTTGGAGGTGGCTTAAGATTATAACATCCCTTCTACCAATTTGCTATTAGAGAGATTTTCCTTTTCTCCTTTAAGCAGTGCGATTATTATGAGACCTAAAATAGTTGTGAACTGTAAATTAAATTCAAATACTTTACTTCTCTTAATTAACTCCCCCCGCCCCCTATTTCGTGCTTCTTGTTTTTCTTTTCCTATTTTTTTTTCCCCTCTAAGAAGACATAAGCTATCTCCACCTCCTCCGCTTCCCCATCTGTCCTTTTCCTCCTGGCTGAAAGAGAGGTTTTTACTTTATATTTATTTTAATTAATGGATTTGAATCACAAGTGGTGAAACAGTTGATGTTCAGCTTCAAGAGGCAGTGAAAGGGAAAATCATCTTCTTTAACTTGCCAGCAAAGAACTGTATGTTCATTGCTTGTGCCTGCCTGAAAAATGACTGGGAAGGGGGCAGGGTAGGGTTCTGTGTCCTTGCAGGGTAACAGATGCTGTACTGTGTATCCCAGGATTCAGAGAAGTACAGGTGGGAAAAACTCTTAAACTGAAATTGTACTTTCTTGGCAGATACCCTTCCCAAAAAATGCTTAGTAAATACTGCTTTATGACCATGGGCCATTGACTTAGGGTCAAATTGCCTAGGAACAAAATAGCAGCATGCAATTTAATTGTTTGAACATGCTGATTAATAAAGTTCACTATAAGTTTATCATCTTTTCATCGTTAGTTGGGTAAAGCATATGATACCTTGGGTTTTTTCTTTTTTAACCTTCTAAATTATATCACCTGGGCGTTGACTAACTTAAATAGTGACAATATTATATGTGTTTCCTTGGTTAGATGAAATGCTGCTAATCAAAGCCTTTTTTTTTTGGAAAAACAAAAACAACCTTGTCCACATAGCATATGCTCTGTTACAGCATTTTACAGAAGTGTGAGAAATGACAGTATGATTTGAAAGTGGAACAGCAGGTTTGAACATGGAAAGAATAATGGACTGAGAAGATACCAGTTCTACTTCTGATTCCAGCAACCCACTTTGTGATCCGAGACAAGTCATTTTAGTTCTTGGAACTTTAGTTTCCTTATATATCAACTGAAGAATTTAGATAATTTACCACTTTCTCTTCAGTCTTTTTAAAAAAAATGCTAGAATTTTAAAAATTGTATTTATATGAAATTAAGAAATATAATTTTGTGCTGCGAATTACTGCAGTGCAGAGGACATTTAAACAATGTATTTTTAAAAATAACACGTAAAGGGAACCCTCAGTAACCTACACACAATGATATTTGATTTATCTTTTGTGTCTGTGTTGTCTTTCTGCTTCAAGTAGATTATATTGACTTTCCCTGAATATAGATCATTGAGTAAAATGAGCAGGAGCTCTTGTTTAAAATGTTTGCCATTATTCTTAGTTTCCACACTGTGTTTTTTTAAGGAAAAACTTTTGTTTTCATTCTAAGCATAAATTATCATGCAGTAAGAGTGCTATGTATTGCTAGTAGGAAAAGCAAAACACGCCTTGCGTTAACTACACATTTCAACAGGACCTGCTGAGGTAATTGACAACCAACCTCACAGTGCCTAGAAATTCCTCTAAGGCAGCAGAGCTGTAGTTTAATTAGATAATTAGCCCTGGTCAGCCTATAATGAATACACAGGCAATTAGCAATGAATTTGGTCTGCTAAAGCCTGTTTTTCCTCTTTTGTGTTTCTTTGCTGTCATTAACAGCTCTAACTACTGAACAATTTATATCTTCACACTAACAATCAACTTTATTGTCATGGAACTCTTTGCAAGGGATAAAGCAATGAGACCTGACTTCCGTTGTACAACATTAAGTGATTATGTTAAGTAATGCTACTTATTTGCCTAGCCATCCTGCTGCTATATTATGCCAAACAAATAGGGCTTTTAAAAACAGTGCACACTCCGGGATTTTGATGATTGCTTTATTTGTCAAACCCAAGTAACTAGCAAGAGATGTACCTCAATTTGTGGTTCTTTCTCAATAGCCTTCAGCAGACTTGAATAGAAGAAAATGGTCCCATGAGTGTACTAAAAGCAAGACCCTCAAAAAAGAGCCTTTTTTTGTGGCTTAAAGATTCTTATGTATGGAAGACTTGCAATAAATTTCAGTAAGTTAAAGCCTTTGGGTGGCCATCTTTTCCTGTTTGGAAACAGTTTTTAGTCTCATGGGTAACAGAAAGAAGCTTTATGGCTTTTCCTCACATCACTCCACTGCAGGCCTTTTCCATTCATCTACCATTTCTTTGGGAATGGCAGAGAGAAAAGGAAGAAGATAAAAGGAGAGATAGAGGGAAGAGAGAGAGCTCTTAGACTAAAAGAGCAGAAGTTACCAAGCACATAAAGGAAGGGCTCTGATGACCCTGAGTATTGATATCACGAAGGCATTTGTATTGCTCTGCTTCTGGGTATGTAAACTGAAGCACTTCATCATATTCCAATCAGTAATGGGTTTTGAAAAATGGACATTTTAAGTTTCTACTAGCAGTTCGTACATCTGCAAAAAGATATCATTTGCAATATCAGAAACCAGTCTGATCCCATTAGAATTTATAAAGCCCTTAGAATATAGATAGTGTGTTTTTATGCAAACAGTGTTCTGCTTACTAATCTAACAATATTTGAGAGATTGAACCTAATGTTAAAAAATTAGCCATCCAATTAATAGCAGTTTAGGAATTAATTAAAGAAATGTATTGCTTACTACTTAAGCAGAATTAAAAATGTATAAACAGAATTTTTTCTGATTGGGATATGAACACTGGCTTTAAATTTCTTATCTTGAGACTTTCCATCTGGCTAGTCTTAGAAATAGTTTTCTTTTCTCTCCCCACCCCCTACAAAGCAATAACTAGCAATTAGAGTTTTAGAAATGCCAATTTTAATCACAACTTCCATTTCCAAAATAGAACAACTTATGTGAACTATGCAGTGTAAACCCTCTTTATTTTATTCATTTGACTGTTTTGAAGAAGTAATTGGAATAATTCAGAGTCAGGAGTAAGTTATCCAAGAAATATTAAGAAAGTAGTTCAAATTCTTTCACATTGTGGTTATTTTTGCTGTTAAACTGGGTGCATTACATTCACTGGCACTGATGTTTATATTGAGAGAGGATACCCCGAAAAAGTAAGGTCTAGAGAAGAGAACAGAGGTCTTCTCAAGGAGACCCCAAGGATACACTTTTGAGGTCCTCCCTGTGGTGACTCAGCTCTTAGGAATTTGTAGAAACTTAACTTCCTGGGACCTAGAAAGTAACTCTTGCTTCTGCTTCTGTAAAAGCGTGCAGTTCTGTAAAAGCTGGGATCCCGCTTCTCCAGCTTAATTCAAACTGACCAATGAGAAAGGTAGTGGGCCAGCAGTTTTTGACTGGAGATTAAAAGCAGAAGACTGAGCCAGTTGGAGAGCATGGCCATTTTGAATTCTTCTGTGCCATCACTTTGCTGCCTGGAATAAAGCCCTTCCTCTTTTAAACGATGGTGTTTGGGTGGTTGTTTTCTCCACTGGGCCTCGTCTTCCTGCAACAGTATCATCCAAATACCAAGTTCATGACAGTTAGCTCACTTAGAACAGGGTTTCTTAACTCTAGCACTATCAACATGTTGGGTTGGCTAATGCTTTGTTGTAGGGGGGTGTTCTGTGCATTGTAGGGTGTTTATTTAGCAACATCTGTGGTCTCCACCCACTAGTTGACAGTAGTACCAACTACCTACCCCACCCCAACCTGTTGCAGTAACCATATCTCACTCTGTTCCTAAATGTCCCCAGGTTGGGGGACAAAATCACTGCTTATTGAAAATTAATGATATTGAATAGTATTGTGGCAGCTTCCTTCTATAAAAGCATTTTTTTTTTTTTTTGAGACAGAGCCTCAAGCTGTCACCTTGGATAGAGTGCTATAGCATCACAGCTCACAGCAACCTCCAACTCCTGGGCTCAAGCGAGTCTCTTGCCTCTGCCTCCCTCTGCCATTTTTTGGTTGCAGCCACCATTGTTGTTCGGCGGGCCTGGGCTGGATTCAAACCTGCCAGCTCAGGTTTACGTGGCTGGCGCCTTAGCCCGTTGAGCCACAGGCGCCGAGCCCTATAAAAGCATTTTATTATAAAAAATGAAGTGTATTGAATTTGGATGTCTAGATCATCTTTAATGAAGTTTTAACAGAGATAAAATAATAAGAACCTTGGTGAACTCTAGTTTGGAGTGATTTGCAGGACACAGGAAAAATACTCCCATTCCCAAGTTCCCATGGACCTTCCCAAATGGCCTGCTGTGTTGGAAATTTCCACTCTTAAAAATTTGTTCCTGCTGTTAAAATGCAAATATTCCTGAGAGGAGCATTCCTTTACACTGAAAAAGAGACTTTAGTTTTCAGTTAAAAACTAACGTTATTAATATTCGTATATGTATTATATCTACCTTTCTACTTTAAAGAAGGTTCTTGAGGAAGAAGACCTAGGGGAAAATACCTTGGGAATCAAGAGTTGGTAGGTTGACTATGAGGCAAACACCTTGGGGAAAGAAGTGATGAATGAGAGATGGAGAGTCCTAAAGGGAGTCTGTAAATTAGTTTTTAATGCATGAGTCACTTTTGCCACATTTCTTTGCTTGTTTCTACCTCTTGTATCTTTGAATCCTATTCTTTAACAAAAAGAAATACTGAAGAAGAAACTAAAATGACATTCAGTAGGTGAATAGATAAGTAAATGGTGGTACATCCAGACCATGACTCTTCTTCAGTACTAAAAAGGTATGAGCTACTGAGCCATGAAATGACTCAGAGGAAACTTAGTGCATATTACTAAGGGAAAAATGTCAATTTGAAAGGCTACATACTATTCGATCCCAATTATATGACATTCCAGAAAAGGCAAAACTGTGGGGATAGTAAAAAAATTGGTGGTTTCCACAGTCCAGTGGGGGGAGGGGTGAATGGGTGGAGCACAAAGGATTCTTAGGCAGCAAAACTTAACTCTGTAAGATATTATGCTCTAAGGGTGGGTACAAGTCATATTTGCCTGAACTCAATGGAATATACAACACCAAGGGTGAAACTGAAGATAAACTATGGACTCCAGGAGATAATGAGGTGTCAATATATGTTCATAGATTATAAGAGTATAATACTCTGGTGGGGAATGTTGACAATGGGGAGGCTATGCATGTGTGGGATCAGGAGATAACATGGGAAATCTCTTTACCTTCCACTCAATTTTTCTGTGTACTTAAAACTGCTCTAAAAAATAAAAATAGTAAGACTATATATAGATGCTACAGTAGTTGTTTTTTAATTTGCTTTCTTTGCCACTCCATGTTGAGTATCTCAAGTTAATTTTGAAAAGTTACTGTAAATGAAATCTAGAAATTTAGAGAAACATTGACTAGATCATCTGGTATCTAAGTCTGCCACCCACGTGACTGGGGAGGACTGAGAGGTATAGAGCCTGCTGTTCCTCTCTTGTTGTCTAATATGTTGCTGACTGGCTATTTCAGACCCAGAAAATGGCTGCCTGGACCTTCCAGCAACACTCACTAGTCACTATAGGGATGGCCCTGCTTGTGAAATCTGTAGCTTTCTGTAAGTAGATGTTCAGGTTGATAGTCAATTAAAAACAAAACAAAACAAAACAACAAACCTTTCTAATCACTGAAATAATGCTCCATTAAAAGGAACTTTCTAGAACCTATGATAGACATGGAGGTCTAATGGCTGTCATACTGAAACGGGTTCCAGGGTGTTTTCATAAACACCTTTCATGTTGCCAGATGAAGAGGGTCCAGCCTCCTGTCACTGTCAGCCAATATTCAGAGACGGGGATAGGTCCACCAAACTTCACTTGTCAGAAGGCAGGGAGAGGAAAAGCCTCTCCAAGACTTTTCTGTTCTTCTATTTCCAAAATCACAGTTTTATACATAAAAGTTCAAAGTAAAAACCAAGTTAATCTTTATCTTAAATAACAATAATCAGCATAAAGCATGACCTAAAACAACATTTCAATTCAAAAGTTAATTTCCTAAATCAGTCCTTCTAAACTACTCAAGAATGGGAGACAGGAGGTAACGGTCACTTAGGGTCTAAACTGACCAGACCAGCTGTGTCATGTCGGCCTCAGCTGACTGACTCCATGTTATTCTCACCACATGCGCTCTCACCTACTATGCCTCCATGTAGGCTGTAGGATCTCACTTCTTCTTGGTGGATTTTTGTCTAAGTGTCTTTTCTTAGAGAATTACTGAGTGTTCTCTTTAAGTTCATCCCTGCTTCAGGCCATGTGTCTTTCTGGAGTTGAAGAATTTGGTCACCAAACCATTAAAAGGCAAACCCTGGAATTCAGGCTGAGTATGGGAAGCCCAGACGGTACCACTTGGGTCATTTTCTCATCCTTAGGGACATAAATGGGAGAGGGAGGAAGATGAAAGAACCTTGAAAACTAAATTCATGGCTTACACATTTCCTGGAGACAAAGACAACATCTAATGCATTTTTGACAGAACCCAGAATGATACCATGTGTATCTTAACACATGTTATAACCATAGGTTTATGCATTTGGTCTTTTTCCAGGGCACATTCTGGAATACACTACAAGAAGAGAGAAAAATTGGGAAACTGTGGAGAAGTAAGAACAGCGTTGCAGAGGAAGAAAGAAAGTCTGAGCTGGACATGCTTTCATGAGAAGAATGGGTTCTGGGTGCTTTCTTCTTTTCTCTTTCTAATAACATGAAGGAGGGAGAAAAATTGTCTTATTTTAGATTTCTGAGCATCAGGAATGAAGCATTGAAAGAAATAAGCCAATCTAAGAGTTCATGGCTGGCAGTGGCACTGTTACTTCCCCTCTCCTCTCCCCTTTCCCCTTGGAAGCACCTCTGGCCTTGGCTGCAGAGGAGAGAACAGGCTTGTCTCAAGAGTGTGACTGCCTAGGGGGTTAGCCTGAGGGAAGCCCCAGAGGGTCTTGGGAAGAGACTGCCTCCCTCTCATCTTTTTCTGGTACTTTTGGGTCTCCCAGGAAAGCCAGGCTCTATCCTGGGTCACTCCTAAGTGGTCCGGGAAGGCTATTCCCAGAATGGTCAGCAGTGGATGGGAGGATCAAGTTCAGCTGTGACAACTTTGATTACCCACGAGTCTGTGGAATTACAGGGGTAATATCTAATGTCTATTCTACCCTTAAAGGAGAGTTAGATGAAGCACCGGAAGGTATCACCATGGAAATGAGCATATCAATCACAACAAAACCTTGGAAATTCAGTCATCATACATTATCAGAGCTGGGTGTGGTTTGGGCAGATCTCACCCTGGGACTACATTTGGGACAAAAATGCATCTTGAAGGAAACGTGCTGAACAGTTCTCCTCGAGTGTCCAGCCAGTTGACTCAGTTGTGCTATAACTGTGGTCTCTCCTGCATCTTCCTTCTACCTCGGTGCCCCTGACACACACACCCAGAAATGCACCCTTCACCTCACTGTCTGCTCAACATTCGGCACATTTCTTTTACAAGCCCTCTTCTCAGTTTGGTTCCGGAGCCACCATCTTCTTCTGACACGGAGTCTTTGCTCCTTCCTGGGTTACCCCCATGCTTCTGTCTGGATGAATATTGCTGTCCAGCCCAGCCGTCCTCCTTGCCTTCTGGGAGAGGGCCTGTCCTCCCTGCCCCTTCCTGACCTTCAGCCTACTGTGCTTAATCTTTTTCTTCCTCCATCATATTTCAGTGCTCTCCAAACTCCAGTTTTCATGCCAGGATGCCCTGTTTTTCAGGAATGAATCCTATGAGAATGTAATTTGCTAAGTCATTCCTCAGCTTTTATGAACTCGCCGTGGTATGGAGTTACTGTCCTAACCTCTGTGGGGAAATAGGAGGAGACCTGCATGCTCCCTGCTGCTGGGGAGAGTATGATGTCCCTGTGGACAGGACACACAGGGGCTAGAGTGAGAAGAAGCAGCGTGAGGGGGTTTGTGGAGCAGCTGTTTCCTGTTGACAAGTACACATGGGCTCACAAAATGCACCCGCACACACTATAGCCAAGAAGTGGTAGAAAAGCTTGTCTGAGGTGTGCAGCTTCATCCAAGTCTTCATAGAAGAACTGTGAGTGCAGTGGCGGGAAAGGGACAGGAGAGGAGGAAGACCCCAGCCTACAGGTCCTCACGTCTGCATTGACACAAGCGCCACATGTTTCGGTTTGGCCAAATGTAAATTTGTGCAGCCCATAAAGGCATAGAGTCTGGATTAATTATTAGAATTCTCTCTGACCTTCTGGGTAATCCTGCCTGAACTCTCCCACATGAGTGTTTCCTCTTTTGTCAGCAGTGTGCTTTCTCTCCATGCACACATTTGTCCTCCTGCCCAGGGAAGCCAGCAGCTATCAACAAGTCAGGGACGTGCAGCAAATCCCCACGTGACAGTTATATTTTTCAGTGTACAAAATGGACTGTAATGGTGCAGTTTTCTAACTCTAGATCTGTTACATAACAAAGATACAATAATTTTCTGGTTACGTGAAAAGGATTAGTGGAAATTATAAGCCACAGTCCCATACAGACTATTTGACTCAGTCTATCATAAAGAATGTAGGGGGCAGCGCCTGTGGCTCAGTGAGTAGAGCGCCGGCCCCATATACTGACCTGGCCCCAGCCAAACTGCAACAACAAAAAAATAGCCGGGCATTGTGGCAGCACCTGTAGTCCCAGCTGCTCGGGAGGCTGAGGCAAGAGAATCGCCTAAGCCTAGGAGTTGGAGGTTGCTGTGAGCTGTGTGACGCCACAGCATTCTACGGAGGGCGATAAAGTGAGACTCTGTCTCTACAAGAAAAAAAAAAAAAGAATGTAGGAAGCCTGGTGTATGCTATTGTTTTTATCTTGGCCTTTGGTATCCAGCTTCTTATTGTTTATTTCAACGAGTACACTATCCAGCTTCTTATTGTTTAATTCAAAGAGTACACTTTATACTGCAATGTTTATTTTGTTTGTGAAGAAAAATCTTTTTTATATTTCCTACTGTTCATGGAATTTCCACTTTTTAGCAGGTGACTAAGTGAGCATGTTAAAATTTCCTAGGTATAGCAAGAAATGATGTTGGTGGGGATAATAGATTTATATAGCACCAGTATTCTGGTGCTTCTGGATGTAGGATTTGGGACTCTATTTCGATTTGGGGTTGGGCGTTTAAAAGAGCAATAACTTCACACAATGAAGGTGAGTGAAAAATGATGCTCAGAGTGAAAAGCAAAGTCACTTTAAAAAGTCACTTGATAGATTTTTAGAAGTTAATTTTGAAGTAAAAAGGACATCTTTGCACACAGCAGCTCACTGGGGGGCAGAAGGAAAACAAGGCAATGTATTGGTCTGAAACAGTAAGCAATAGAGAGTTTTACAATTGTGGTTTACCTGGTATTGGGGAATGAAATTCTTCTCACAAGAAAATCTGTCAGAAAATCAATTAAAAACAAGAAAACTGATTTGCTTTGAGTTAGCAGGAACTGAGAACTTGTACCATTGAGTTGGCTGTTCATTCATCCAACAAATATGCGTGAAACTCTCGCTCCAACACAATGCCCTGTGCATTGTACAGTACCTGTGGGGGAGGGATAGAACAGGGGCAAGACAGGCACAAATCCTGTTTGCATGGAATTCACATTTAGAAAGGGGGGCAGAGGATAGAGAGGAAACAGAGGAGCAAGGTAATTGCAACAAGCCCTAAGCTAACCGAGTGACAATGTGGTAAAGAGGAGCGTGTGGCATTTGAGCTGAGCCTGAAGGACAGGAAGGAGCAGAGTGGGCAGAACATCCCTGCCTAGGCTCTAGGACAGGAGTCAGCTTGGTGGCTTGAATAAACTAGGTACACTTTTTATTGTATACTAAAGATAATTTTAACCTTGTGTTAATTCCTGCCTCCTTATCTTTGGTACCACATCTCCTCCGGGTATAATTCTTTTTTTTCTGCAGTTTTTGGCCGGGGCTGGGTTTGAACCTACCACCTCCGGCAAATGGGGCCGGCGCCCTACTCCTTTGAGCCACAGGCGCTGCCCTACTGGTATACTTCTTTTGCATCTCACTGGGTCATTCTCAAAGGATCCTTCATTCCATCTTTCCTATATAACCTATCGAAGAGGTCCCAGATAGACAAGTTTGTTGCCTCCACAGACTCAATTTACACGCACTCAATTTAAACAAACGTAGGGATGAGACAGCAGGTGCTCCTGGAGGAAGCTATGTTCTCTGTTTACCTTTGGGGGCGCCATCCTTCTTTCCTTGACTGTATTTTAAAGTTCAGTGCCCAAGTGCAGATCCAGACACTTAGCATTAACATTATCTACCTCCTGTCCTGCCTCCCCCATCTCCTTATGCTAATCTGTTAACACAGAACTCTCCTTTGTTGGTCTTTAAACACTGTGACCTGTCTCTTGATCTCTGTCCCAGCTGGTTAATGGTCAGGATGAGTGGACCCATGCAAGCTATTTCCCTTTCATCATTACACTTGGACATAGATGTGGACTCTTTCCAAGGTTTTTCTTCTTCTGTCTGGTCTGTTGAAGAAGAATATGAAAGATTTTTAAGAGTCTGGTTGTCTTGAAGATTCTCAATTTTTAACCCATAAAAAGTGAACAAACTTACTCTAAAAATTCACCAGCATTTTCTAGTGAGATGTTAACGGATGAAAGTTATTTGACGCTTTGCCTAAGGCCTTTGGTATGTGGGAAACATTTCTACGTTGCCTACCAATAAGATTTCTTCAGTATTTTGGAAGAGCAAACTCATTTTTTCTGCCTGTTTCAGTTGATGAGGTGTGATCCAGTCGTCACCCTGGTAGCCCCGGACCAGCTTCCTGTGATGGTGCTGGCAGACTGTTGGACAGTTGATAAAAGATCGGGTCGGTCAAGCAGATGTGTACGTGTGAGTCAATGAAGAGAAATGATCTTTTATTAGTAGTAGTATTAGAAATAGTACCTAGTCACTATTTCACAACTGAGAATTCCCCTGTTTTCCACACCCACTAGTGAAGCCTTTTTTCTACTTAATGTTTAAAATAGTTCAGCTCTCTGGGGGCCTCGGGACTTCCCCAGTGCCACAGAGTGTGAGGTGCCTCTTCATACCTCTAGACCGGGGAAACCCCACTCTGGGCAAAGGGCCAATTTTAAACTCAGCAGCTCATTAAGGAGGTTCAGAATCTAAGGGATCCATCATGAGACAATGACAGGAAGGAGAAATATGTGAAAATGATGCCTGCAGCTGGCACTCCGACCAAGCTTACGGTTATCTCAATATCTTGGGAAGAGGGATCGGGATTAGTGGGTGAGGCATGGTGGAAATGGGGAAAGGATGTTAGTTCTCCTTTGTGGAAGAGAATTTCGTGGATAACAGTCTTTAGAAGACGATAAGGCCATTTTTTAAATGACCCAAGAAGATGCTATAGGAACTGTGAGACAAAAGCAGTCTCAAAACCTCACGGTCGCACCCACTTAGGAATAAAACCTAGCTCTAATGGTGGAAGAGGCTCTTGGAAATTATCTATCCTCTGACTCCAGTGCAGGGATGTCTTCTAGGGGTTCCCTGACTGATGGTCACCCTACTTCCAGCCTTGCGATACAGGAATGTCCACATACGGCTGAGCCAGCCACTTCTTGGTTGGAAAATGCGGTTGGTGAGAAGCTTTTCACGTGAAGATGAAACTGGCTGCTTCTGTTCTACAGCCCGAGTCCTTCCCTCCGGCTTACAACGTGCCTTCCCTCCCTTTCCTGTGACTTACTCCAAATACTTGAAGACAAGTCCTGTGGCTTCTGTTTTCTCTTCTACTCTTCTCATGTTTCTGAACAGACTCTGAAAGACTTGCTTACAGACTCTGAAAGGAAATTATGAAAAAAAAGTTCTCCAAATGTTTTAAGCCTTGTTATATTTGTTACGATCAGATATGGTTCTTTGCATTGACCTCCCAGAGCATCTTAAACTATTATAATAATACAACTGTTATACAATGCTTGGTCAAAGAGAAGAAGCACTCTGTTACTATAACACTGATATCTAGAAGGTGGCCCAGTGTTCACTCTGTTTTCTATTTACATTAGTTTTGACTACAGCCATTTGATTCTGAAGGTGAAGGATCTAATTAGCTCTTTGGTAACCTGTTTTGTCTCTTCTTGGCCTGCTTTTTTCTAAGTATCTTAGACAAATTTATTTGGTTTCTAAAGTTTTTGGTCTAAAAAAAACCCCAGCTTTAAAATGTAAATATATAGAATCACTAGCTTTAGAAGTATGGAAAACTATGTTATAAAGATATAAATAAAGTGATTTGCTCCATTCAGTTGGGGGTCTGTTCCTAAGTCTCTTTGGAAGCTAAGTCCTGCAAGGGCTCTTAGGTATGAAAACCTTGGGACAAAAATTTGCACTATTTTTCCCCTGCAAGATAGTATTTATGTATGAATGAATGTATGTTTGTATGTATGTATGTATGTATGTATGTATGTATTTACTTACGGGTAGTGTCTCACTCTGTTGCCCCAGGTTAGAGTGCCATGGGGTCACCATAGCTCACAGCAACCTCAATCTCTTAGATTCAAGAAATCTTCCTGCCTCAGCCTCCTGAGTAGCTGAGACTACAGGCACCTGCCATCATGTCTGGCTAATTTTTCTATTTTTAGTAGAGACGGGGTCTTGGTCTTGCTTAGGCTGGTCTCAAACTCCTAAACTCAAGCAATCTCCCCACCTTGGCCTCCCAGAGTTCTAGGATTACAGGGGTGAGCCACTGTGCCCAGTAAAGATAGAAATCATTTATTTAGAGCCCTTTTAGAGTGTTGTCCTCTTGCAAGATAGAGTAAGTGAGTGGATAATCTTAGAGCAGCCCTAACGTGGGTTTCAGAGAAGCCATGGCAATCAGTTGTAAGCTCTTAGACACTCTGGGTGGCTTTTAAACACTAGGAGTCCTGGATATTAAGAATGATACCTGATTTTCTTTTGCAAGAGTTTCTTTCATAACAAGCATGCAGCTATGCATGACAACATTGTTTCTGGGGGAAAAGAAAGATGTGAGTGTTAGTTGACATTTTAGGCATTAAACCACATTTTAAGTCTTCTCTAAAATGATAATCTATGATGAAACCCTCATGTTCATCATAGATGATACCAAATACTATCTTTCCATTTATATATATCTGGATATATTTTTGTGTATTCACAGCTTTCCCAACTCTATAATTTGTACATCAGACATATCTTCATTTATATTAATAAGAATGAAGTTTAGTTATAGGGAAGATTTATAGATAAGCCTCTCTTTTTCTGTCTGATGATTTACATTATTTTCATGCGTCTTCTCCTCTAAGCACCTGTGAGCAGGTGCCCCCTCACAGCACCTGTGAGTATGTGGCCCCTCTTGTAGGTAAAGAGAGCCCTGAGTGGGGTAGGCTGAGAGTGGCTGAAGGGAAATGGAAAACCTTAAGTGGGAAGCCTGAAGCGCCACAGAACCTTTTGTTACCACAACTGAGGTTGAATTTTCTGACCACATGGACATCAGAATACTGCGTTTGCTAAGGCTACTGATGTGCAGCATGAAGCTTATCAAAGAGCTGCGTGTTTCCTGCAGATAACCAGGCATTGATAACGCTGCTGCTAATGAAATAAGGTTATTAATGAAAACACAGAGCCTGGGACACGTGCTCTTTGGGCCAGAACATGTGCTCTTTGGGCCAGAACCATGTTGATGAGGAAGCTGTGGGCTCATAGGAAACTAAAGTCTCTTAAATAATAAGGGATTTATTATCTCACATAATAAAACGCCTAGAGGAAGGGCAATTTCAGAGTTGGTTCTTCTAATTCACTGGCTCATCAATGGTATCGAGGCCTCAGTTTCTGTTTTGCTCTTCTTAACATGTTTGCCTTTTCCTAGGTTTATCCCCTTATGTTTGTAAAATGGCTGCTAATGATCTAGGCATTTTATCCTTACCTATTTTCTTTTAGATGAAGAAAGGGATAGTTTTTCATTTGTCTCTTTTTTATCAAGAAGGAAAATTTTTCCTAGAAGGTCCTCAGCAGACTTCCCTTCATGAATCAGTCAGAATTATGTTGCATATCTATTTCTCAACAAATTACTGATGTGGGAAATGGAATTACTGTGTTTGAAGTAAAACTCGCTCCCTAGCTTAGCGCTTTAAAGGGGCATCTTCACTGAGCATATTGTCATACAGAAGGTGATCAAGATCAGGGTTCAGTTAACAAAGACCTGAGGCAGATGGTTGTAAGGGAGGCAACCCATAGTGTCTGCTCCAAGTAGTTTATGATTGAACACGTCTCCTTTTTAATCTAATACAACGCTTATATGGCACTGGAAGAGAAAAAGATGATTAGTTTTGTACCCTGCCATCATTGGAAACAATATAAGAAGTAAAAATCTGGGCCTTTTATCTTGTTCATGTCCATTCCTGCATTAGGTATGGAGAACAATTGTGGCCAGGAAATGAATGAATACTGGTGTTTCTTCTTTGTTCAAGCCAGTAGGGAGGGAAGTAAGCACTTTGCTTAAGAAGATAAAAATCTACCACTTCTTGGTCTCTAAGTTGAAAAACAGAAGCCGTGTGATATCCTATAGAGATTGTTTCAAGTTGCATCACTAATTATTAGGAGGGGACATTCTTTGAATTTTGGTCACGTATCTATATTTCCATTCTTTATGAACAATTTAGATGCAGAATTGGGTGGAATCTTACAACAGTTAGCTCAAAACAAAGCATTTTAGGGAAGCACCTCTATGTATTTGAGTTAGAGCTGGCAAATGTGGAATAAGGGAACTTCATAGCTTAAGATCTCTCGTGGACATTTTGCTTTTGGGGGTGGTTGGATTGCTACAACTAAAAAATTCCCTTGCATGAGTTTGTCAGTTTTAGGGGATTTTGTCATGATTCAGTGAAGTGGAACTTTCAGTTTACCCAAGAATCTCATGGTCTTTGTGCATCTTTGCTCATGGCTATGGTAGCACCTTGGGTATGGGAACGACCACTTGCCTGTCTGCCTGATTACATTATTATCATGCTCCTGCTGGATCTCCTCCTCATCCAAAGCCTGGGCTGATATTTCTTTCTCTGTAAGCATAAGTGCCTTTTGTGGCCCCAAGATGTAACTCCAATACAGCACTCTGTACTGATGACTGTGGGTTTTCCTTAAGGTAACTGTGGGTGGCCCCTTCATTTATTTTCTTGCTTCCTTTTTGTTTCTGTAAATTCTGCCCTCCACTTTCCCCCGAAGCACATGCTGTTCATGTAATCTGAATGGCCATTTAGAGGAAAGATCAGAAGTTTGTTGTTTCATTACCAACATAAATCAAAACTTTGTGTTCACACTGCAATCCAAGTGAGTCCAGGAATAGCTTTGGGATTGCTAAGTGTCTGGAGAGCACTGACTACACAGACATGTTTTGAAGCTGGCTATAATAGTTTCTACAGCTGTTAACAGTTCGTGGAAGAATGGCAGCATTATATATCAGTGTTTAAAATGTGCATGACTTGCATTGCACAGAAGTCAGATCAGGATAGAATCAGATTTTTTCTTCTGAAACTTGGCCAGGAAAGTCTTCAATAACTAGAGAAATTCTTTTCACTGCTGAAATCAACATGAAGGACATTGTGTTATTATAATTGCTTATAGCTCACCATGAAAGTTGTCTTTGTGTGAGTGGATGTACGGGCTGTACTGTTTTGTTTTTATTTATTCTGCATTCTTTATTTTAATGTCCTTTCCTTTTTCCTGACCAGAAAGATTGTTATTGAGCCCTTCACAAAGCTGAAATAATGGAGTGTGTTAAAAAAAATGTGAACAATTCAAAGAAGTTATAAAAATTTATAAGTTGGCTAAATGCTCAGGAAATTTCTGCATATTTTAATATAAATAGGTAATGCAAATATTTGTTCTTTGCATTGAGAGGTGAGTCTGTTTTCCAAAAGGCCCTGCTATTTAAATTAGATTTATTTGATTGCATTGAAATAAGGATGGTTTCCATTTTGAATGACGCCAAAGATTAAATACCACGGTTGTATCAAATACAAAAAATTTAATAAATTAAGTGTGTTACTGCCTCTTGGGGGTTAAACAATTTCCAGAAAAAAATAGGAATTGCTTTATGTTTAAAATTCTCATGAAGATAGCTTACTTAAAAAAGTTTTTATTTTGAAGTTTTACAGGTGAGAACTATCTGGACCTCCTCTGTTTCCTGTTTTACTATTTATTTAAAAAATGAACTGACAGACTTAATTTATGGCAGAAGTGGGAAGGATATCTTGGGGGAATATATAAAAATAAACACAAAAAATTGTGTAAAAATCAGAAAAAAGTAAAATTGTGAGAGAAGATTTCTTTTGATTGAGATGTAAAATCAAGATGTACACATGTTGAATGACCCTGGGTCATGGGTCTTTGAAGAACCATTAAGATGTAAGGCCTCAGAGATTTCTGAAGTCATGTGCCAAGGCTTACCCCATAGAGGCCAGAGGATGGAAGTGGAAGTACATAGAGGAAAACCCACCGAGAGGTGGGTTCCAGAGGTGAAGTTGAGATGTGTGGGGGATCAAATCCCAGGCCTGGGATACCCAGCATTCTGGACCTGGGCAGTGGGAGGTTGTGTTGGCCTTGAGGTCAACTTGGTGATCTCAGAAAAAGGTTCCCTTTGAAAGTGCCCATGAATCCTCCTTTCTCAGCTCCATATTCGCCAGCGGATGCTTTGGCAGTCAGGGTGAGAGGCCCAGAGAGGCAGCTATGAGAGGATGAAGGGAGGCCACAGCGCGACGCGTGCGCCCCATCACAACCTGCACACTGGCTCACCCGGCAGGTGTTCACCACCTGACCCACACTGTTTCCTGCTCAAGGCCACAGGACACCGACGTCATCTTGAGGCCAGTCTGCCCTTCACAGCTGGTTCGCCCCTCTCTTAGGCTCACGGAAACTCAGGATGCATTGGGAGGAGTCTGCCTTTCCTTAAGAAAAGTGACTTGCACAGGTATTAAATTGTCTCTTTTTAGACAGAGTCCCATTTTTTCACCCTTGGTTGAGTACCGTGGCGTCACAGCTCACAGCAACTTCCAGCTCTTGGGCTTAGGTGATTCTCTTGCCTCAGCCTCCTAAGTAGCTGGGACTACAGACACCCACCACAACGCCCAGCTATTTTTTGTTGCAGTCTGGCCAGGGCTGGGTTTGAAATCGCCACCCTCAGTATATGGGGCCAGTGCCCTACTCACTGAGCCACAGGCACTGCCCTGCACAGGAATTAAATTGATAGTATTTTCTCAAGAGAAAAGTCACAAAAACATGAATTTTCACCTTCCTGAACAAAAAGGTCCTGCTTGATTGAGACAAAACATCAGCAGCTGACATTGTTGAGTGCCTACAGTGTGCCAAGTGCTGTATTATCTTGTTTACAAAGAAGTGCTGGAGCATAGCATGACCAGCAAAGGGAAATGCAAAAGTGGTGTGATGGAAGATGGTGCCTAACCAGAGGGGAACTAGAAAGGAAATAGGGAAATAAGACTTCAATTCTTGTTTTGCCAGATCCTGGGGCTCATTTCTAAGTGTGCTTGTAAGAACGAGTACCAGCCTGGCACAGACAATTCAGATTGTCTATGGAAATGGCCCCAGAGTAGTGGGGTTTTTTGTTGTTGTTGTTGTTTGCTTTTTCAGAGGCACAGAACTCTTTTTTTTTTTTTTTTTTTTTGAGACAGAGCCTCAAGCTGTCACCCTGGATAGAGTGCTGTGGCATCACAGCTCACAGCAACCTCCAATTCCTGGGCTCAGGCAAGTCTCCTGCCTCCACCTTCCAAGTAGCTGGGACTACAGGCGCCCGCCACAACGCCTGGCTATTTTTTGGTTGCAGCCGTCATTGTTGTTTGGTGAGACCCGGCTGGATCCGAACCCACCAGCTCAGGTGTACGTGGCTCGTGCCTTAGCCCGTTGAGCCACAGGCGCTAAGCCGACAGAACTCTTTTAGAAACTGAAAAATGCTAAGAGCTCTCTCTAGATGTAACACAAACACACACACACACACACACACACACACACACATGTGTGCGTGCATAAAAATGTTGAACACTATTTCTGGGATTGCCAGCTGCCTTGGAACCAGTCTTCTTTGGTGGATGGCATAGCATCTGCAAAGTCTGTTGACAGAATCTCAAAGTTAAATGCTTTGAGTCTGCCGGGAGTTTTAAGTAGAGGCTGGCTTGCAGGAAGTTCCCGGGAAGATTTAGCAGGGGGTTCTCAGATATGGGAAGGGGGATTAAGAAATTGACAGGGACGGCTCGGCACCTGTGGCTCAATGGGCTAAGGCGCCAGCCACATACACCTGAGCTGGCAGGTTCAAATCCAGCCCAGGCCCACCAAACAACATTGACGGCTGCAACCAAAAAAGAAATTGACAGGGTCTCATCTATGTGGGGACAGGTACTGAAAATGCCAGTAGGTGTCAGAGACTGGGCATGAGGATGAGACTTTCTGATAGAATTCCCATCCTGGAGACTCTTGGACTACTGGAAAGAAGCAAAGAAAAGGCCAGAGGAATCAAAGAAAGAGTAACAGAAACTGGGCTAGAAGGTATAGGGTGGGTCACAAAGGAAGCCCAATAACCAAAGCCAGGGTCAGAGCTGACTTCAATGGGCTCAGGATGACTCTGAAAGATTTCCCCATCTATAGTCTATGAAATAGTTGGCTGCAGACCCCATCTGAAGGGGCTTAAGCCCGTAGGTAGGGTGATGTGGGTCTCTAAGAATGTGGCAGGAAGGAGGGAGCAGGAAGAAGAGTCTGCCTACTTATCACACCATGGTGTGATTCCTCCTGAAAGCTTTAGTAACTTGGCTATGGGTGCGCCTGTGTTACTATCATCAAATCTTAATGCATTTAACTTTCAGACCAGATAATGCACTTTACTTTTTGCGTGTTTCTTATTTTACAAATGTGTCTGTTTGTTTACAGTTACCTTTTTCCTGTTACTCCTATGCCATTAGCCAGTTCTGTTCCAGTAAGTGGGAGATTCATTGGTCGTCTTTGCCTTGGCCTTCCTCAGCAAAATGAAAAGTTGGCAGCATTTGTTAATCCACTAAAGGTTTTTGGAATTTTACTAATCTATTAAGTCTAATGGGAACTGTTGGAATATGGTGTTCCCCAGTGAGTAGAAGCGTTTATTGAATGGATGAGTGAGACATGAATTGTATCATAGAAAGCTAAGACCTGAAATGTCCATTGCTTGCTTAACTCTCTTGATATCTCTTTGAAAGATTAATGCTGAAACATGCTAAAGTCCACAGATAGATGGTTAATTAGCAGATTGAGCTTCTCTTGACTACCATTGCTAATGAGACAGCAATCTGTCTACTTGAGTTGGGCACTTTCTTTGATAGCATTTAGCATATTAAAATAGTGCTGTTATCTTTAATAAAGTAGTGACTGTTGTCAGCTCTTAGTAAACTGCTATTGGTTTGAAAGAGAACACATATAAAGGAAGAGACTGGTCAGTTGGTGTGTGTGGGGGTGTAAATAGGGACAGCAGAGACTCTCAGTCTTCCCACCCCCGCTCTGGGGAGTGCTGTTGCATAGAGCAAATCTGTGACCTAAGTCATTAACATTATCAGAAATTAACTAAACTGCTTTAGGACTTTAAGCATGATCTGAACTTGAAGATGTGAAATTTGAAAAATCACGAAACAATGAAGATTGGAGGAAACAATAAATAGACTATGAATGATGTCATAATTCTGACATTAAAGTCACACCAAATATTGCCAGAGAGCCTTTGTGCTTGAATTGATGAGGGCTTTTCTTCCTAAGATTTGATTAAAATTATAAAGAGCGGGAGGTGGGGGGCGCGGGGTGGGGAGGGAGCTCTGCTCACCTTTGATAGCTCTATTTAGCAGGAGATTAGTTGCTCAAATTTGCCCTTTGATCTAACAGGAAAAAAACACAATAACTTAGAATGAAGTCTAAATCAATATCATTTAACTTGTAATTATGTGTACTAGATTGTCTGCAAGGAGTTAAAGGAGTGTGCTCTGGAGAAGAAATAGTAATCTAAGGATTGAAGAGAGTCTTGTCATGTAGGAAAGAATCAATAAGTACACATATTTTCTCATTAAAAATGGATCTCTGCAATTATGAGATATGCAATTATTTGGCAATGAAAAAAACAGCACTCCTCATAGAGATTCATGATGTTTTTGAATAGCTGAGTTAAGTTTGTGTGTGTGTGTAATAGTGTCATAAAGCAGAGCATAAGAGGAGAAGAAATCATGAGAGACCATTTGCCTGGGGGGCAATCACATCTGACTCATCTCTTCTTCTTGTTAGCACCTGACCTCCTTGCTACCTCTCCATCCCAGCACTTTCTGCCCAGGTGAAAACCCAATATTTCAAAATGGATGAAATGCTTTGATCTTGACTCCTTTTTGGCAACTGTTAAAGGTGGAGCTCAGGAGAGAAGGGAAAGGATGGAGGTGGAGAAGTGACGTGAAATGGGAAATGGCAAGGTTTATGTGACATGGAGTATGGTATAAATAGAGATCTCTAAAAGTTCTGAAGGGGAAGTTACCTTCAGGAGCAACCAGGAGAATCTTTGTAGAGGAGGGGACGTTGGAACTGGGCCTTAAAAGATTGGTAGAGTTTTGAAAGGTAAGTGTGGGTGGAAGAATGTTCCAGGGAGAAGAAAATAGCCCAGAGATGTCATGGCAGAAAACACAGCCTATTCTGGGAATGGCAGGTGATTCAGTGTAGCTGGAGATAAAATGGGTAGGTGGATGGAGCCCAGGTTATAAGGGGCCCTGGCTGCTAGGCTAAGATTTTATTTGGTATGCAAATAAACTTCTCAACAACTCACCCAATACCAATTCCAATCTCCTGAAACGTTTTTTAAGGTTTGCTTTTCACCAGTGAAGGTTTTCTAAAAGTAGGGCACTGCATTGCTAAGCCACCTCTCAGCATCGAAAGGGCATGGAGGGGCCTAGTCAGCTTAGTCAAAGCCAAGGCTATTCAAGAGGTTTGGGAGACCACAGAGCACTCTGGGATTTTGAGATGCTGTGCGTGGTGGTCTCATATTTTGTTATTTTTTAAAACTTATCTATATTTATGGCTATAGTTGCTTACAGGGTCAGGGTGGCAGATTGTATTTTCTATAAATGGCCAATCTCCCACCCCCCATGCCACATGTTTGTGTCACATGTTGACACTTTTCGTGATGAGAGGTGGGATCTACATTGTCCTCCTAAGACTGGCTTGTCACCATGGTGGAAGTGATACCGGATGACTTCCAACCTGTGAAGCCTTCTCCTGGCTCTCTTGAACATTCACCTTGGGAGCCTTTTAACATAGGAAGTCAGGGGTCTCCACACTGAGGAAGTCCAGCCCACAGCTATCAGAAATGTGAATGAAAAATGTCTCCAGATGATTTCTAGCTATAGAGGTCAAATCACCCCAAGCCTTTAAGTTCTTGCTGCTGAGTCTCAGATGTCACTGAGCAAAGCAAGTCTACCACACTGTGTCCTTTCCAAATTGTTGGCACATAGAACCAGGGAGCGCAATAAGACTGTGGTTCATGCAGCTAGATTTGGGGCAATTTGTTATGCAGCAGTAGTAATCACAACAGTGAAAAACAATGTCCTTTTCTGGCTAATTTCTTTCTGTTAAGTAGGATGAGTGTAGCAGGGAGGATTTATCAATTGTTGAAAAAGCTCTGCTGGGTGATTCCATATATTACCTCATTTAATATTCTTGATAATGTAATAAGGTAAACATTATCAACCCTACCACACAGAGAACTAAAGCTGAGAGAGGAAAAGTCACATAGCTAGAGCACAAACCCAGTTTTCTTGGTGGTTCCACAGTTCAAAGGGTTTTTCCTACCACATGGGGCCTCCCTAATTTGCACAGAGAGTCCCTGCAGTATTATATGAGCTGTGAATTCTGCCTCCTAGCCCACTTCTCTGTGTGATGGCAAACCTGCTGAGCAGCTGGACTAGGAGGTAGGAAGAAGATGAAGAGAGAGGCACGGTTCCTGCCTTTTCAGGAGTGATAAGTATTTTGGTGGCTGGACAGGTGTGAGTCCCACGGAAAGATAAGGGCAACATGAGACAGTGTACCATCCAGGACTGAGGATGTTTGCAGAGGGGAAGGGAAGGGTCACTTTGGAGTCTTGGGCAAGGAGCACCTGGTTGGTGCTCTCCTTCCTACCCTGGTGAAAGTTGGAGTGAGGCTATCTCTCAGTTCTCCCTGGGAGTCTTGGCTCATTGTTTATACCTCTCGTCCCAGTGAAATTATTAATAGAACCTCCTACTAGTCTTACAGTGGCCTGTTTTGGATGATAAATTACATGGTTGCCCTAGGGTGGTACTTCCAGATTGAACTTTTTCAGGGAGATAGGGTGCAGTGCTATTGGGTAATTGTGTGAAATGGAGGCAGTGAGCCCTAATGGCCCCGGACAAGCGGGTCTGTTATGTAATTCAATGAAAACCTCATCCATCCACTGTACAGCAAAAAAAATCAAATGGCAGTTTGTTCAACATGAAAGCATATCTATTGGGCATCATTTGAGTGCCACAATTAAACAGCTGTAAAATCTGAATTGAAAAAAATAAACAGTGAAACCTCCCCAATAAACAAAGCAAACCACAGTTGAATTGATTATCTCAATTGACCTAATTAGTTTGTGTCTGGCCAAATTGGCAAGGACAGTCTGTATCTCTCTTGAGGAAAATGATGGTAAATGAGTCTAATATAAGGACCAGGCTGCATCTCTCAAAAGTAGGCTCCACAAACCATGGATGATAGGATTGGAGGGGGAAGGGGAATACAGAACGCAGATTCCGGGGCTCCTTCCCAAGCTCTTCCTCATCATTCTCAGAGGAAGGGCCCAGAATGTGGTATTTTTAGCAAGTTTTCAGGTAATTCTGCTGCCCTCTAAAGTTTGAGTACATCTAGGATTAGATGTTTAGAACCAGGAAAACACTGAGGCCATAGAGAAAGTTTATTGATTTGGGGATTGTTGTTAGTTGGTTTATTAATTTAAAATTGCGAATGCGCTTTAGAAGTTGGACCAGAGGACTGATACTAGAGGCAGTGCGACCCTCAGTCAGCATTGTGGAAAGAAAATTAAGTTAGTCCTAATTCCAGCTGCTTCCTCACCTAAACTATAAGCTTACCACCAGGATTAGGTAAGAGATACTTCATTTTATTATAGAAAAAGCAATGTGTTTGAACATCAATCTTTTTCTCATTATTACCTCTGTTGTTGGAATTAAACTCATAGTGAATTTGCCAAGTGTTCTCTGATTATGTATAGGAACTTTAGAAAAAGAGGAGTGTGTTTTAACCAGAGCCTGGTCCATTCTGGCCAATTATAACAAATCTGGGCAAGTGGGGACCAGTACAATGGTACATGTGCCTGTAAAAATGAGAAGGTGAAGATTGAATATCTCTCTTTTCCTGGATAACTGTGCCTGGCAAACAGAATTTTGCAACAGAATGAAGGAATTTTCATGTTAGAAGTGAAATAGATTTTTAAAGTCATCAGTGCCAAATTTTTTATTCTATAGATGGCTAAACTGAGGCCCAAGAAAGGACGTGGGTGAAACAAATGCCAACTTTGCCACTTCCTATCTGTGTAACTTTGATGTAGTCACATACTTATCACTTCTCCTCTCTGAAGCGTAGAACAATAACAATGCTCACTTTCTGTAGTTTTAGGGAAGAGTAAAATGCAGAGAGCAGGGACGGGAAACGCCGAGCACAGCTCTTTGCCTGTGCTCTGTTTACTGTTACTGCCCGGGAAGTCACAGAGCCTGGGCCCAGGGCCTCCTGAATCTCCTGCATTTTACAGAGTGTGGATTTCAGTGGTATCCGGATACCTGTGTGACCCCACATTGGCAAATGCTATTTTAGGACCTTTTTCCAGAAATGCCCCAGGACAATGAGCTCCGGCTGGCTGCCTCCAGCCGCACAGTCTGTTCTCAGGGGAGGTGGCCTCTGGGCTCTGGCTGGCATCTGTGCCCTAGAGTGCCCTGTGCCTGGCCCCTTCCCTGCCCATAAGCCACGTGGTGGTTTGATTAGGAGCTAAGGTCTGAGACATCCCAGCCACATCCCATGAGATGACCCCGGCTTGGGATGTGAGGGGGGCAAGAGATTGGGCTCCACAGACAGTGACTGGCTGTGGGGCTTGAGTAGGCTCCTGACCCCTAAAACTCCCCAGTGTCCTCCTTTGTCAAACCTGTAAGGACAATGCCTACCTCAGAGGGTCATTGTGAGGGTCAGCGAGGAAATTCACGCTAAGCAAAGATCCTGGCTGACGGTCTACAAATGGTCACTTTCTGCTCGGTTTTAATGAAGCTTCATGAGTTTAGAGGAGAATGAGACAACAGAGAAACTCTCAATGGAAGGGGCACGCATTAGAATGGAGACGTGTGACTGGTAATGAGCAGTGCAACTATGTTTTGAATAATCACGGAAAGGAAAAGCTGAAATTGAGAAGTGGTTGAAAATATTGTATGGCCATGCAAAGTCAGAGAAAGTGGTGGTAGCTCTGCAGAAGAAAACATGAAGAAAGAAAACCTTCTATCCTTTCCTTCCCTTCTTCCTGAGCTTCCCCCTCCCTCCACGGCCTCCTTTTGTCCTCGGGGTTTGTTATGGCTGTTTCAGTAATTGCTGTAAAAATAAATATACCAGAAGTTTCCTTCCATGTTTATAAGCCTAGGATGCAGGAACTTTGAAAGCAGTTTTAGTTAACAATAAGTTACATCAGTGGAATTCATTCACATTTATACTATGAAATCAAATATTAGAAGCCCACTGGCTGCAGTATGGGCTTTTCTTTTTCTTTCTTTCTTTTTTTTTTTTTTTCTTTTTCTTTTTTGCGATTTTTGGCAGGGGCTGGGTTTGAACCCGCTACCTCCGGCATGTTGGGCTGGCACTCTACTCCTTTGATCCATAGGCGCTGCCCCAAGTGGAATATATTTTGCTGGGTTTCAAAACACAGAAAACTTTTCTAAGTTAAACTTTTCTAAGTTTTTCTTCTCTTTAGAAGAATTTCTGGTATTGGCTAACTTATGTGGGTGACAACTGACATAAAACTCTGGCCTTTTCTGTCACAGTGGTATTTACTATGTTAGTTAGGAGAAGCCAGGTAGGGCTGAGGTGACAACAACTCCAAAGCTCTCAGTGGCCAAAACTACATCTACTTCCTCTGTAAGGACGTGTCTGTATCAGTATGTCAGGGGCTGTATTCCAAATTCTCCTCCCTCAGGTCCCAGGCTGATGAGTCAAGCTTCCGTGGGACCTGTTGCCAATTGTTACGGCCCCGGCTCTCAGAGCTGCCGCTTGGAAGTGGCACACACCACTTTAGCTCAGATGTCACTGGCCAAAGCATGGACACGCTCAAATGTGAGGAAGCAAAGAAGTGTGGTCCTACCACAAAGAAGTGTGGTCCTTCTATTGTTTGTCAAGACAATAGAAATGTTTGCTGATTAGCACGATACTACCACATTTACATGCACTTGTCACATGTCCTGGAAGGTAAGGACAATGACTTGTTTCTCTTTGCCTTTCTCTCAGAAGTCCTGTGCCGGGCAAGAGTGATAAATGCCAATTGACTGATGACTGACTACAGACTGTAGCATGTGAGTGGGACAAAGTGGGAACAAGGGCCTGGAAACTCGGTCTTCTCCCTCTGTGTTTGATATCCCTCTCCTTTCCTCGCGCTGGGGTTCTGACTCTAGACTTGATTGTCTGGATTGATCCTGAACTGTCATTTGGCCATCTCAAACCTGAGTTCCTATGGCTAGAAAGCGGGGTTTTATTAGTCCTTTGTAAAGCCTGAGTAGGGTGGCACCTGTGATAGCCTGTGGTTGATTAAGGCATGTGGCTCTGGCTGTGGCCAGCACCCTCTCCGGGGAAGGGGGGGTTGGATGCCGATTGCCTTCTGTCGAGCTGTGCCACTGGGCCTGCTGGCCTCAAGCAGGGCCTCACCGTGCACACGGGCTCCTCTGATCTTTTCCCAAGTTTCTTCCTTCATTTCCATATCAAGACTTACCTGTCCTATATCCAGTTTCTTTAGAACTCAGCTTTCTACTAAATAGAACAAAATAACCCCCATTAATTTATTAATAGATATTAATGGGTTACAGAACACCCCCCCCCCCAGAATAGCTAAAAAACTGAACGGCAGCTCACTCAAGGTAGTTTACTGGCAGTCACAGTTTTATAGTATGTCCAAAATGATCTAAACAGAGAGCTTTCAAATGCTTTTCCCAATCCTGTCTGTAAAACATAAATGGGTCTGCTCTGGTTAAGAGGAGATGGTAGCACCTCCTTCCTTGGCTTTCCCCAGCTCAGAGACCTGAGAGTACATGCATGAAACTCTTGATTCTAGGCAACCCTCTGGTCCTGCAGAAGAGAAACTGAGGCTCTATAAGAGGAAGGAACCTAGGATCCCACAGAAAGGCAATTACTGGACGGGGGTGGGCCCCAGGTCATCTTTGTGTGGGCCAGGCTTCCACTCTGACAAATCCTCCCGAAGGAAGTGGACAGAGAAGAAAGGGGTTATTTCCAGTGACTTGTGGAATTTTCTCATCTAAGGACAAAGCAAGTGTGTGTGTGTTTTCTTCTAAGGCTCTGGGTGATGAGACAGAGATAATGAGAGACAAAACCTTTTACCTTTAAGCTGCCAGTTTGACTGCAGTACAGGCTGTTAGTTACTCTAGGTCTTTAGTGTGTGATGAGTTATCAAAGGCCCACGTAAAACGTGTGGGATTTTTATGAGCTTGTTTTTATTATAGCAGAATGTTTAAAGTCCCCTTATGTACAAAGTGCTTTGAAAATTCTAATGGGCCCCTATCATCACCTGCATAATTATGAAGGTCAAATTGTACTGCACAAACCTGAGAACTATTTTTGACCAAATTAGTGGATGAACAGAACAAAATATTTAAAAAATTTGTGGTTGTTACACCTTTCAGCCTTCTGAGTACAACAAAATCTCTCTTGATTTTGGAAAGAACTGGGATACATTTTCCCACTTTGTGTCAGTCTGAAGAGGTTTTCTTTTAATGGGTTTAAGATAGAGAATGGCGAGGCTGACTGCTTCGTTTCAGGGTGAAGAGCTGGCTGCTGTGAATATGCGGGTCTGTCTGCTAAGGAAACTTGCTTCAGCTTGTTTTTGTCCCTGTCCCTCGTTGCCCCATTATCGACAGATGCCTGTCCAGAGCGGCCTGGCCTCACCGGATGTCCCTCTGCCGTGTGCCTGCCGCTTTCACTTGCCATCCTCAATTTTCCATCTTACCCTAGGAAACTGCAAGGTTAGAAAAACAATGGACTGTTTCCTTCCTCTTTCTTTAAACCAAGACACTGAAAGGAAGGCTTCATATTCATTACTCACAGGCCAGACTTGGGGATAAAGGTCAGTAAAGTTCAAATGTAACAAAAATTAAAGTCCAGCCGGGCTGGAGTGGAGACTCACTTACCCTCGCCCCAGGCCCTCACTTTAACACAAGGCTTGCTGCAAGCTTTGTTAAGTATTTTGGGTTGACATTTGGAATCGGCACTTGCTAAAAACGAGCTCAAGATTATGGGTATAAAGAAGGGGAAGAAATGAGACATAGAAGGCTGAATTTGGGGTCCGTTTTTGTTTCTAGGGCTGTGGCTACCAGGCTACCTAGAACTGTCATTATTATTGGTGGTGACAGGGACATTTCTTAGAATCCTATATATTTTTTTTTGAGACAGAGCCTCAAGCTGTCACCCTGGATAGAGTGCCATGGCATCACAGCTCACAGCAACCTCCAATTCCTGGGCTCAAGCGAGTCTCCCGCCTCCGCCTCCCAAGTAGCTGGGACCGCAGGCACCCGCCACAACGCCCGGCCATTTTTTGGTTGCAGCCGTCATTGTTGTTTGGCGGGCCTGGGCTGGATTTGAACCCGCCAGCTCAGGTGTACATGGCTGGCGCCTTAGCCCGCTGAGCCACAGGCACCGAGCCTTAGGATCCTATATTTAAGAGCACCCCTGCTAAGCAGCTAAGATGGTTTTTCCTGCCATAACTTCCTCTCCATAAAATCTTTTTGTGGACTATTTTCTCATGGCTAGACAGTGTGTGTCCAGGAAACCCTTGTTGGGCAGGTGTTGCAGATGCCCAGGGACAGTCATGTTGCCTCCTTGCACTGAAGGGGAGATGGAAGCCACTTCTCTAACACCAGCCAGACCTACCTGTTATACTTGAAATTCCTGGGACAGAGCTAGAAGTCACAAAGCTGCAGCCATGTGACCATGGGGGCAATGAACAAGGGTGCGGTGAGAAATTATATCAGCATCACACCTGTAATGCTAGCACTCCGGGAGGCCGAGGCAGATGAATAAAGTTCAAGACCAGTCTGAGCCAGAGTGAGACCCCATCTCTAAAACATAGCCGGGCATTGTGGTGGGCGCCTGTAGTCCCAGCTACTCTGGAGGCTGAGGCAAGAGAATTGCTTGAGCCTAAGAGTTTGAGGTTGTTGTGAGCTATGACGCCATTGGTACTCTATCAAGGGTGGCAAAGTGAGATTCTGTCTTAAAAAAAAAAAAAAAAGAAGAAGAAGAAGAAATTGTATCAGCAGTACAGATCAATCCAATAAATCATAAACAGGTAACAGGTTGGGCCACCTTAGGACCTTCAGGGCCCCGGGGATTTTTTGTCTTTGTGGGCCCTTTCTTCCATTAGATGAATACATACATACATAAATAAGTTATATGGCTTTGTTGGTATACAGACAAATGTGTTATTGCTGTACGTCATGGTATTTCCTTTGACCTAAGTGTTCTTTTTTCCTTCTTATTTTAAAAGAAATGAAAACATTTTCATGGGCATGTTAAGTGTTTTGTGGGGTATAAACACTGCCTGCTTGCACTTAATGGATAAATCGTCTCTGCTATCAGGAAGCAAACTTGTCCTTAGTACAATTTGAAGAAATGAAATATTTATGAATTCAGTCAGTTTCATTACTTTAAATACATATGTCGTATTACAAATAAGTTTGGTTCAAAAATGAGAGAGGTTAATTAAATGTGCATGCAAATTCATAAATCAAAATCTCCCCATTGGCAATAAGAGTTGTATACAAGGAGTTTGACTTTCCAAAATAAATTTTGAAACTTTGGGTTGGTGGGACAAAAGCCAGAGGTGTGTTATAAAGACTGAGGTGGGATGGCCTTTGGCCAGGATTCTGGCTCCACCATCATCTACAGACTTGGGCAAACTACTCTATTCCTTGGGTAAGTTACTTCATTCTGTGCTATTGGCTTCCTTCTCTCCAAATGAGAGGTAACAGTAGCTGTCTCATCAAGTTGCCAGGAGGATGAAATGAAGTCATGTTTGCAAAGCACATAGTATAATGCCTAGGATATTGTACATTTTCAATAAGTGTTGTTGAATTATATTTATAATTGCTATTATTATAGCATTTTGATGAAGTGTTGCTATCCTACTCGAAGGATGGAGACACTCAGGCTTTTCCATTATTTTGCTGGATAGTTTTTTTTTTTTTTTTGCTAAGTTCAGCAAGTGATGAGCAGTTAAAAGGAAGGATGTATCAGAGATTAAAATGAATCAACCAGTAGCACAAGAAGAGTGGGAAAAGATGCGGAAGATTCACAGATAATTAAAACACAGATTCTGACCTCCAGAAGAGAACTGGAGACAAAGCCCATCTGGGAAGAGTCAGAGACAACAGAGGGAGCAGGGGAGCTCTGGGAGTGGCTGGTGAGGGAAGGATCCTCAGGGTGACGAGGGAAGACATCCCAGACAACTGGACCCTGCTCAGTAAGTGATGATTCCTCCTGGATATTTCCAGAGGGGAAAAACTGCATTTGACTTTTTACTCAACAGCACCTACCACAACCTATTTAGAACTGCCAAATCTTAGGTTGGAAAAAAAAAATCATATTTTAACTACATGGGGACTGAAAGGTGGTTTGGTCTTACTCCTGCCAAACTGGCTGCCTCCAGTTTAAGACTCAAATACCTCTGGCTGGAAATCAGATGGAGAAAAGCTGCAAAAACAAAAACACAAAGGATGTCTAGTAATTCTAACAGTAACAGCTATGATAATGGCTATTAATATTTAATATTACTTCATATAGTGACATTCAATTATAAATAAATTATATTTTTGTTTTTCCCCATTGAAAATGGATGTATGCAAGGATTGCAACTATTATTTTATTTTATTTTTTTTTATTGTTGGGGATTCATTGAGGGTACAAGAAACCATGTTATACTGATTGCATTTGTTGGGTAAAGTCCCTTTTACAATCATGTTTTGCCCCCAAAAGGTATGGCACACACCAACACCCCACCCCCCTCGCTCCTTCCCTCTCTCTGCTCTTCCTTTCCCCACCCCTCCCTCATTCTTTCTCTCTCTGCTCTCCCCTTCCCTCACCCCCACCATGTCATTAATTGTCATTAATTGTCCTCATATCAAAATAGAGTA
>CAUYRH010030789.1:0-42983 GCA_963574655.1 Perodicticus potto
ATTGCTTTGACTTTCTTTTTTTTATTTTTTAATAATTTTATTAAATCATAATTGTGTACATTGGTGCAATCATGGGGCACAATGTGCTTACTTCATATACAATCAGAAATATTTTGATCATACTGTTAGAGATAGCCTTCATGGCATTTTCTTAATCGCTATATGAAGACATTGATATTCTACATTTAATAAGTTTCACCAGTACCCTGCTTTGACTTTCTTTATTCTTTTTTTTTTTTTATTGTTTGGGATTCATTGCAGGTACAAAGAATTAGGTTACACTGATTGTGGTGATTAGGTAAAGTCCCTCTTGTAATCGTGTCCCGCCCCCAAATGTTGTGCCATGCATCATAAACCCCTCTTCCTGATCTGTCATTCCCCTATCCCCCCTTGTATTAGATCATCTATTGCCTTCATATTAGAATCGAGTATATTGGATTCTTGTGATGCTTTACTAAGAAGAATATGTTCTGCTGCCATCCAGGTTAATACAAAAGATGTAAAGTCTCCATCTTTTTTTAATGGCTGAACAGTATTCCATGGTATACATATACCACAGCTTGTTAATCCATTCCTGGGTAGGTGGGCCTTTAGGTTATTGCCACGTTTCCACAATTGTAGATCGAACTATGATAAACAGTCTAGTGCAAATGTCCTTATGAAAACACATTTTTTTTTCTTCTAGATAGATGCCTAGTAATGAGATTGCGGGATCAAATGGGAGGTCTAATTTGAGTTCTTTGAGGATTCTCCATACTTTCATCCAAGAGGTTGTATTAGTTTTTAGTCCCACTAGCAGTGTAAAAGTATTTCCTTCTCTCCACTGTAGGGATAACAGTGAAACTTGCCCTTTTCCCTTTATCTAGTTCACTGAAAGATCAATTCACAATTATGGTATATTAATAAGAGAAAAATTTATTTCCAAATACCATGTTCATGGAGGAAAATACAAAAATGTTTACCCAAAGTCTCCTTGATGGTCAGTGGCTTTTAAAGATGCCGTTTAGAAGGGAGGGGGAGAGAAACTGGAAATTATATGTGTAGAGAGTGGTTTCTAGGAGGGGAGAACGTAGATGGGTGAAAATAGAGTGATTTATAAATTAACCTGAGATACAGGTATTGTGCCTCAAATGACCATGGAGCTAGTCTATTAGCATGTGATAAGGAAGTCAGCAGCCTTTTCTGATTCCAAATCATATTACTCAGGTTTTATAGAGAGGCCAGTGCTTTCTTATCAAAAATGGCCTTTTAATTTAAAATACACTTTATACCAAAGAATTATATTTTGGGTTGAAATTTCCTTATCTCCTTCACCACATCCACACCAGCATCTGCAGCTTTGAGACTTTGTGATGTAGGCTATTCTCACTGGGGTTAGATGATATCTCAGGGTGGTTTTGATTTGTATTTTTCTGATGATCAAGGACAATGAGCATTTTCTCAAATGTTTGTTATCATTTTGACAAAGAGTTGATAACTCAAATCTACATAGAACTCAAATTAATCAACAGAAAAAGAGTAAACAATCCCATCTACTCTGGGAAAGTAATATGAACAGAACATTCTCTGACAAAGACAGACGAATGGCCTTTCTTTATTCTTAAAGTTTTTTTTTTTATTTTTTATTTTCTAGAGTTTAAGATGTAGGTGGTTTAAATCTTTTTTTATTTCTAGTGTTTAAGACGTGGGTGGTTTAAATCTTTTATCCAATGAGAATCTATTTTTTTAATGGTGAAAGGTAGGGGTACAGTTTCAGTCTTCGACAGGTCGCCAGCCAGTTCACCCAGCACCATTTGTTAAATAGGGAGTCTTTTCCTCACTGGATGTTTTTGATAGGCTTATCAAAGATCAAATGATGATAAGTAGCTGAGTTCATCTCTTGGTTCTGTATTCTGTTCCATACATCCACCTCTCTGTTTTTGTGCCAGTACCATAGTGTTTTGATTACTATAGATTTATAGTATAGTCTGAGATCTGGTAATATGATTCCTCCTGATTTGTTTTTATTTCTGAGTAATGTCTTGACTAATCAAGGTTTTTTCTGATTCCATATAAAATGAAATATTATTTTTTTGAGATCTCTAAAGTATGACAGTGGTACTTTAATAGGAATTGCATTAAAGTTGTAGATCGTTTTGGGTACTATGGACATTTTAACAATATTGTTTATTCCCAGCCATGAGCATGTTCTGTTTTTCCATCTGTTAACATCTTCAGCTATTTATTTTCTCAGAGTTTCATATTTCTCTTTATAGAGATCTTTCACATCTTTTGATAGGTGAACTCCCTAATATTTCATCTTCTTTGGCACTACAATAAAAGGGATAGAGTGATTGACTGTTTTTTCAGCTTGACTATTATTGGTTTGTGTAAAAGTTACTGATTTGTGAGTATTGATTTTGTTACCTGAGACACTATTGTATTCCTTGATCACTTCTAAGAGTTTTGTAGTTGAGTCCCTGGGGTTTTCTGGATATACAATCATATCATCTGTGAAGAGTGAGAGTTTCATCTCCACTGATCCTATTTGGATACCCTTGATTGCCTTCTCTTACCTGATTGCTATGGCTAAGATTTAAACTTAAGACAAGAAACTATAAAAATACTAGAGAAGAGTGTAGGGAAAACACTTGAAAAAATTGGCATGAGAGAATATTTTATGAGGATGAGCCCCCAGGCAATTAAAGCAACACCAAAAATACATTACTGGAAACTGATCAAACTAAACAGCTTCTGCACAGCCTAGAACACAGTACGTTAAGCAAGCAGATAGCCCTCAAAATGGGAGAAAATATTTGTAGGTTATCTTTATGACAAAGGTGTGATAACTAGAATGTACAGATAACTCAAACTAATAAAAAAAAAAACAAGTGATCTCATTTCATTGTGGGAAAGAGACTAGAAGAGAAGCTTCTCTGAAGAAGACAGGTGCTTGGCCTACAGACATAGGAAAAAATGTTCATCATTAATCATCAGAGAAATGGAAATCAAAACCACTTTGATATATCATCTAACTCCAATAAGATTAGCTCACATTACAAAACCCCAAAGCTATAGATGTTGGCGTGGATGTGGAGAAAAGGGAACACTTCTGCACTGCTGGTGGGAATGTAAACTAATACATTCCTTTTGGAAAGAAGTTTGGAGGTCACTTATGGATCTAAAAATAGACCTGCCATTCGATCCTTCAATTCCTCTACTAGGTATAGATCCAGAAGACCAAAAATCACTTTATAACAAAGATATTTGCACCAGAATGTTTATTGCAGGCCAGTTCATAATTGCTACATCATGGAAAAAGCCCTAGTGGACTAGTAAATTGTGGTATATGTACACCATGGAATATTATGCAGCCTTAAACATGATGGAGACTTTACCTCTTTTAAGTTAACATGGATGGAGCTGGAACATATTCTTCTTAGCTAAGTATCTCAAGAATGGAAGAAAAAGTATCCAATGTGCTCAGCTCTACTAAAAAAACAACATACAAGCACACACACTTCCATATGAAAACTATAACCAAACTACAACTCAAGATGAAGGGGAAAGATGAGGGGAAGAGAAGGGAAGAGAAGAGGTAGAGGTAGGGTAATGAGTCAGACCACACATATGGTGCATTTTACAAGGGTATGTGTCAAATATACTAAGTGTAGAATATTAATGTCTTATCATCATAATTAAGAAAGTGTGGTGAAGGCTATGTTAACCGGTTTGAAGTAAGTATTTCAAATTGTATACAAAACCAGCACATTGTATCCCATAAATGCATTAATGTGCACAGCTATGATTTAATTAAAAAAATATGTGGGTGGATTAAAGTGTGATGTTTATGGGTGTTGCTCCTTGGTACATTACCTGCTGAACTAGTTCCACCCTCTTACATGTCCCAGCTTCTCTTTCTGAAAATCTAAAATTTCCAAGGGTGTTCAAGACACTGAGTGATCAGCTCTTATATTCATTTCCTGGATGAGCCATCTTTTAATTAATTTGTTGATGTGGTTCCCTATAAGGCCATTCTCACCTCAGGGAGTTGCCCCTGACTACCCTATGCAGGTTCCTGGTTACCAGGGAAGCCTTGCAGGGGGAGTCATTTGCACTTTGTCTTAAAGCTGATTTTTCTGACTCTCATTTCTCTAACCATAAATCAGTTGAGCCTCCTTCACAAATATTTGGAAGAGATAATTAAATTTAACTTTGGAGGAAAAAAAGGCAATGAAGAGGACCCTTTCAAACACACAGAATTTGAAAAATACAAGAAAGAGCCAGTACAAACTTGATTAAATACACAAAGCAGTTCTTTACTGACATTACTGACATACCATTATTGCTACACAAAAGACACAAACGATAAGGAGAAAGTAGAGGTCTGTAGGGGTAAAAAAAAAAAAAAAAAGGCTTAGGACCCAGGAAACATGGGCTGACAGTAAAAAAAGGAGGTAGTAAATTCTTAGAGAGATTTTTCCAGAAAGCTCCCCAATGTTTTGGAGTCATAGCAATTGCTGGGGGCCACAGGACCTCTGGGTCCTCCTTCTGTTGTTCTGCTTTCAAGCAGAGAAAAATAACAGGAACAGAATGGGTTCAGAGGCCTTTAAACATTTCCTTGGACTTCTCTGCTCTACTCTCTTTGTGAAGAGAACTGAAACTGTCCCAGGAGTTGCATTTCCTTTTGGAGCCAAGGTGGGTGGGGTAGAAGGCTCATTACCCAGCAGCTTGTCACCTGTGGCTTGGAGATTGGCAGCCCCAATAGGCACTTTTAGGGGCTGACAGGTGCCTGGATTTTCAGTCTCCATTATAATGACTACAGGAGAAAGCAGGATAGAATTAAATAGTTGTCCCATTGCCTACCACAGATTTGTAGTCTTAAATGAGCCCCCAAATATGTTGATGGAATTTCTTTCTGAATCAGGTTTTTGATCTTGGATATTAGAAAAAATAAAGTCATGGACCCCATAGATCAGTAACAGGACAGGATTTATTATAAAGGAATACAGAAGGAGTGAAGGGCAATGAAACCTCTGGCAGAAGGTGGGGTACCCAAGTGGTAAATCCCATGTGAGTCTTTTGCTTAGGGGTTGGTTTATATATCTCTTATAAACAGGGAGGTCATGAGAGTGAAAATCACAGCTGGTCAAGAGCTGGAAGACAGAAAACATCTTCCTTACATTGATTAGTGGGGTGTATTAATGAATGAATGCAGTCCCTCTAGCTCTGGGAAAAGAAGCAGGGGGTATAATTTCCACTTAATAAGGGGCTCTCTTATGGGAAATACTGGCTAAATTGGTTTTCTTGCTTATGTTCAGAGAGTTCAGTTTGGAGGGAAAAAAAAAGTGTGTTTTGTAAGGCTTAGACAATGGGAGTCCCTGTCCAGCCCTGAATGGGGAAACCCTGTATTACTTAGATGTGAATTCACTTTCTGTAAAGAATGAATTCTGGGGCAGCAACTGTGGCTAAGTGAGTAGGGTGCCGGCCCCATTTACCAGAGGTGGCGGGTTCAAACCTGGCCCCAGCCAACAACTGCAAAAAGAAAGAAAGAAAGAAAGGAAGGAAGGAAGGAAGGAAGGAAGGAAGGAAGGAAGGAAGGAAGGAAGGAAGGAAGGAAGGAAAGAGAATGAAATCTAGCCTACTTTCTCATTCTAGACTTTAAACATAGCCAGGTTGCTGGCTTAAAGAGGCTCAGAAATGATCTGCAGCATATTAAGGAATGTAATGTAAAGAAACTAATATTCTTAAAGAAATAAAAAATATCCTGGCTTGGAAAATGTAGAATAAATTTTAAATCACACAATCTTCAGATAATTTAAGATGGGAAAAGAGAAATTCCACTATGTCAAATATGAAATAATAAAAATAGAAGAAGGTTTTACAGCATCTTATTTAAGCTTAAACATGCTGTGTCTACACCCTCTCTTCCCAGTAGATGTCCCATCTTTATTATTTTTGTAATTGTTCTTTAAGAGGATGCCCTGAAGGGAGTAAAGTGGTTTGCATGGGTTGGTTCTATGGTACAGTTACTAAAAATATATGATTTGACGTTAACAGGATGGTGAAAAAAATATATGTGGGCGGCCCCTGTGGCTCAGCGAGTAAGGCGCTGGCCCCATATACCAAAGGTGGCGAGTACAAGCCCAGCCTCAGCCAAACTGCAAAAACCAAAAAATAGCCAGGCTTTGTGGCAGGTGCTTGTAGTCCCAGCTACTCAGGAGGCTGAAGCAAGAGAATCACCTAAGCCCGGGAGTTGGAGCTTGCTGTGAATTGTGTGATGCCACAGCACTCTACCGAGGTTGATAAAGTGAGACTCTATCTCTAATATATATATATGCTACTATGTATGAGAAACTCACTTATATGAGTGAATCTCCAGGGAAGAAATGTCATGAACTGCTATTTGACAGTCTCATTGCTTAGTAAAAAATTGCCGTGCTAAAATGTGTACTGGGAACTCAAGATAGACCTCCAATTTGACCCTGTAATCCCACTGCTGGGCATCTATCTCGACGGAAAAAAAAATCCTTTTATTACAAGGAAACTTGTACTGGTCTATTTACTGCAGCTCAATTTACAATCACCAAAATGTGGAAACAGCCTGAATGCCCACCAACTCAAGAATGAATTAACACACACCAAGACATTCTCTCTGCTCTTCCTTTCCCCATCCCTACCTCATTCTTTCTCTGCTCTCCTTTTCCCTCACCCCCACCGTGTCATTAATTGTCATTAATTGTCCTCCTATCAAAATAGAGAACATGGGATTCATGCTTCTCCATTCTTGTGATGCTTTACTAAGAATAATGTGTTCCACTTTCATCCAGGTTAATACAAAGGCTGTAAAGCCTCCATTTTTTTAATGGCTGAATAGTATTCCATAGTACACATATACCACAGTTTGTTAATCCATTCCTGGGTTGGTGGGCATTTAGGCTGTTTCCACATTTTGGCGATTATAAATTGAGCTGCAATAAACAGCCTAGTGCAAGTGTCCTTATGATAAAAGGATTTTTTTTCCTTCTGGGTAGATGCCCAGTAATGGGATTGCAGGATCAAATGGGAGGTCTACCTTGAGTTCTTTGAGAGTTCTCCATACTTCCTTCCAAAAAGGTTGTATTAGTTTGCAGTCCCACCAGCAGTGTAAAAGTGTTCCCTTCTCTCCACATCCATGCCAGCATCTGCAGTTTTAGATTCTGTGATGTGGACCATTCTCACTGGGGTTAAATGATATCTCGGGATGGTTTTGATTTGCATTTCTCTAATACTTAGGGATTATGAGCATTTTTTCACATGTTTGTTAGCCATTTGTCTGTTTTCTTTAGAGGAAGTTCTATTCGTCTCTCTTGCCCATTGATATATAAGATGTTGGTTTTTTAATGTGGATTAATTTGAGTTATCTGTAGATCCTAGTCATCAAGCTTTGGTCTGATTCAAAATATGCAGGGGAGAGCAGAGAGAAGGAAGGAGGGAGGGAGGTGGGGAAGGGAAGAGGTGAGAGAGGAAAGGAGGGAGGGGTGGGGGAAGGAGAGAGCAGAGAGAGGGAAGGAGGGAAGGGGGAGGACAGACCATATGTTAGGCCACAAAACAAGTCTTTATGATTCAAAAGAAAACACTTACAATCATACCAGTGTCTCCTCTGACTACAATGGAATAAAATTACAAACCAAGAACAAGATAAACATCAAAAAACATACAAACAACTATAAGTTAAATGATATGCTCCTGAATGAAGAGATTAAGAATTAAATTAAACATTTCTCAAGTCAAAGGAAAATGGAAGTATTGCATATCATAATGTATGGAATACAGCAAAAGTGGTGATAAGAGTAATATTTATAGCAGTAAGTGCCTACATCAGAAAAGTAGAAAGTCTTCAAATAAAAAGCCTAACTATGCATCTCAGATAACTGGAAAAATGAGCACAAAGTTTACCAAAAATGAATAAATGAAAATAAATAATAAAGATAAGAACAGAAAGGAATGAAACTTAAAACAATAAAAGAGATCAATGACACAAAAAGTAGTTTTTCATTTTTTTTTAACAAATAAAATTGATACAACTTGAGCCAGAGTAACTAAAGAAACAAAACCCAAAGAAATGAAATCAGAGATGAAAAATGACACAATAACTGATATTACAGACATCAAAAGGATCATTTGACACTACTATGGAGAACTATATTGCAAATAAATTGAAAATCCTAGAAAAAATAGATAAATTCTTGAACAAATACATCTCACCAGGATTGAACCAGGAAGAAATCCAAACCTTAAATAAATCAATAACAAATAATAAGATAAAAGCAGTAATAAAAATTCTCTCATCAAAGAAGTGTATAGGATGCAGTGCTTTCACTGTTGAATTCTACCAATATTAAAGGTTTAATATCAATCTTACTTATATTATTATTTAAAAAATCAATGAGGAGGTAATACCCCCAAACTCATTTTACAAACCCAGTATCACCCTGACCTCAAAACCTACAAAGATACAATAATAGAAAACAATACTCCAGTATCTCTGGTGAACATAAATGCAAAAATACTCAAGAAAATACTAGCAAACCAAACTTCAATGATACATTAAAAATATTCTTCATCATGATCAAATAGATTAATTCTAGGGATGCAGTAATGATTCAACATACACAAATCAATCATTGTGATACAACATATCAACAAACTGAAAGACAAAAACCAATATGATCATTTCAATTATTGCTGAAAAATCATTCCACAAAATGTAATGTCCCTTCATGATAAAAACTCTTTAAAAAGTGTATACAAGGAACTTACCTCAACACGATAAAAGTTGTATATGGCATAGTCACAGCCAGTATCAACGTGCATGGGGGAAAACCGTAAGTCTTTTCCCTAAAATCTGGAACAAAAGAAGCATACCCCCTTTCACTACTGGTATAATAGTGGGAGTTCTAGCTTGAACAATCAGAAAAAAGAAAGAAATTAAATTATCCTAAATTGGAAAGAAAAAGTCAAAATATTCTTGCTTACAGATGATATTATCTTTTATCTAGAAAACCCTAAAAACTCCACAAAAAATAAAAATTAGAACAAATTTAGTAAATTTGAAGGATAAACAAATTCAATAAAGTTTCAGCATACAAAATCACCATTAAAATCAGTAGCTTTTCTCTATACATGAACAGTAAACAATTTGAAAAACACCAAGATAGAATTACCATTAACAACATCCACAAATAAAATAAAATTCCTAGTAATAAATTTAACCAAAGAAGTAAAAGATATCTATAAATGAAAACTATAACACATGGAAAGAAATGCAAAAAGAAGGAAAGATATTTCATCATCATGGATTGAAAGAACCAGTATTGTTAAGATGTACATACTAAACCCAAAATATCTACAGCAGTGGTTCTCAACCTTCCTAATGCTGTGGCCCTTTAATATAGTTCCTGTGAGTCGTGATCCATAGGTTGAGAACTGCTGATCTACAGATTCAATGCAATTCCCACAAAAATACCAATAACATGCTTTTCCGAAATATAAAAAAGCAGCTCTTAAATTTTTGTGGAACCACAGAAAATCAGATTAGACAAAACCACCCTGAGTAAAAAGAATAAAACTGGAGGAATTATATAAAATTACTTAAAGTTATACATAATAAAAAATGTAAAAACAGATTCATACTTCAGAGTTGTAACAATCAAAACAGTATAGCACTGGTACAAAAACAAGCGCATAGAACAATGGATAGAACAGGTAACCCAGAAATACATCCACACACATACAGGGAACTTCAACAAAGCAAACGAGAACATACCATGGAGAAAGGAAAGTGTCTTCAATAAATGGTACTTGGAAAATTGAATATTTATTTGCATAAAAATTAAGCTAGACTCTTATATCTCACCATATTTCAAACATCAAACAAAAATGGATTGAAGACTTTATTCTAAGACTTAAACTATGAAATTACTAAAAGAAAATATTGGAGAAACTCTTCAGGATGTTCATCTGGGCATGGATTTTTTAAGTGATGTTCTCAAAGCAAAATTGGACAAAGGGAACCAAAGCAAAATTGGACAAATGGCTCACACCAAGTAAAAGGCCTCTGAACAGCAAGAAACAACAGACGGAAGAGAAAATCCACAGGGTGGGAGAAAATATTTGCAAACTACCCATCTGACAAGGGATTAATGCGAGACTGTATAAGAAGCTCAAACAACTCAACAGAAAAAAACAAATAACCTCATTAAAAAACTGACGAAGTATCTGAATACACTTTTCTGAAAAGAAGACCTACAAAACGGCCAACAGCTATATGAGGTATCTGAAAAAATGCTCAAAACCACTAATCACTAGAGAAATGCAAATCAAAACTATAATAAATTATCATCTCATACTAGTTAAAATTTCTTTCATCAAAAAAAATTAAAAAGGTAAAAATGAATCCTGGTGATAATGTAAAAAAAGAAGACCCTCATACACTGTTTGTGGGAATGTTAATTATTCAATCACTATGGAGAACCATACGGAGGTTCTTCAAAAAACAAAAGTAGAACTACCATACAATTTAGAAATCTCAATGATAAGTATACCCTGCAAAAGAAGGGCAATTCAGCATATCAAAAAGACATCTGTACTCTCAAGTACACTATGTACAATAGCCATAACTTGGAATCAACCTAAGTGTCTATCAAAGGATGCATGCATAAATAAATTGTGGTACATATACATAATGGAATATTACAGAGCTACAAAAAAAGAATGAAATCCTACCATTTGCAACATGCATGAACTGTAGAACATTACCTCAGCTGAAATAAGACTGAAATAAGACAAGTCAGAGAGACAAATCTTCCATGTTCTCATATATGGGATCTAAATTTTAAAAACAATTGATCCCATTGAGGTAAAGAGTAGAATGGTGGCTACCAGGCTAGGGAAGGGTAGATAAAGTGGAGATGGTTAATGGGTGCAAAAATATACTCAGACAGTTTGATATACTGAACCATATTTGCTAACACACCAGAATAACTAAAAGCAACCATAAATTAGGGTTTTAAAAGAACTGAAAGAGTGGAATTGGTATGTTCTTAACACTAAGAAACATTAAATTCTGGATGCATATCCCAATTATCTAGATTTTAGTAATTCACATTGTATGTCCATATCAAAACAAATCTTCTATTACCAGTACAGGAATATACATAATACCCTATGAACATATACAACTATTGTGTACCCATAATAATTCTTAAAAGATAATGTCCTTATAATCCATAAATAATCAGTAATATTTTAGCTATTTTAAGTAAAGTATGTAAATAGTTTTATAATAAAATTATATGAAATTTTAAGGAAGACTATGTAATGTGTGTATAGTATTTGCACACGTGTACAAAAATTAAATAGGATCTAAAACCCTGATAATTTTACTTATTATTTATATAGAAAAGTAATTCATTTGCAAGTGTTTTATACAAAGTAGAATTTGCAAATTACAAAAATACTCTTTTTCTGCCCTCACTGTACACTGTCTTTTTAAAGCCATTATTACCTTACAGCTAACCTAACACTACACCTTCACATAATACGGAAAATCTGGTGACTTTAGATTATGCATTAGCATATATCCTCTCATGTATAATTTATGACTCTGAAAGTTTAACTTTTTTCTCTTTCTTCCTTGGACTGTAGGCATAGTGTTCAATTTCAGCTAATCCTTTCATCTTCTTTCAATCTAGATTGTGAAGGTCGAACTGAATATAATATTCCTTATACAATCAGAGCCAAGGTCAGCCTTTGAATTTTATTATCAAAATTTCCCACTGGTGAGAAGAGTAAGACCTGGGAATCAATCCAGAATCTGAAACCACTATGGGCTCATTACTGAACACTTTCCACTGAAGGTTCTGGTTTAAAAAAAAAAAAAAAAAATTCCTGACTCAAATTTTACAGTTTGAAGTACAAGTTAAAAATAGAAACAAGATAAAGTTGTTTTATTTTATGTGATAACGTAATTTAAAGAGTAAATAAGACACCGTGTTTCTGGCAATCTTTTTGGCTTCTTGATCTGGACTCAAAGCATTTGAAAGTCCTCTCATGGTGTGGTGACATGATGTGCCCTACAAAAATCTTCACTTATGATTCTATGTCTGTGTATATACAAATTCATAATTGATTTTTTTCTTAATGGATTATTAAGTAATGGGGGGAGTAGCTGAAAATCTGCTCATCTTTGAAATTGTCCTTTTCAATGATTATTGGGGAAATAAGACAAAACCCTCTACTCATGCCGTGCTAAATGTGTATGTTACCTTTCCTGAATGTGTTTCTTTTACTGTGAATTTTTGAGATTTGTTATATTCAACTCTTCTTTTACCAGTATTGGAATACACATAATACATGATAATTTTCCATCCCCGTTTCCACTCACTTTCCAGAGTAAGTGCCCTTAATACTTTATTATATTTCCTTCAAGTGCTTAAAAACATACACACACACACACACACACACACACACACACAGTCACATCAGGGCTTTATATGTAAGATGTTTCAGTATTTAATGAAAAAATGTATAGTATTATGTATATTTACTTAAATGAGGTAACACTTTGCCAATCTGGAAAACTTATTCAGTTTTCCTTAGTTTATACAAGATCTAAGCACATTGTTTTTATTGTTTGCATGTTATTTAAGAACAATATATTTTAGTGTTTGCTTTCCTCATTGCTTACTATTTAAGTTATTTCAAATAGTTGTCTCTTAAAAACCAGCACGAACCATGTTTGGAAGAGAATTTTTGCACATATGCAAATGTGTTTCTGTATGTTTAGTTTTGTCTGCTGCTTTATTTCTTAATTTTAGTACTAAGTTTTTACTTTTAAATCATGATATATTTAAAGCAAACAAAGAAGTGAGTCGAAATATTGTTCTTAACAATATTTAGTGAATAATATTGTCCTTAACTTTCATATTTAACAGTCAACATTGTCATATTTTTTGATCGATTAGAAAATGAGTTAAATTTTCAGTTGAAATGATTTTCAACTGAATTTCCATAATACACATTTTGTCAATGGTTTAATATTTCACTAAACATACAGTACATATCCATGAAAATGTCATGATTTGGGTTTTTAACATTTATATAAACTACACAATACTCTATTCACAATAGCGTACTCTATATTCTGAATTTTTTCATATACACTATCTATTAAAAAGTGATGCCATATTTATAAAATTTAAGGTGCAATATAAATTTAAGAATATTCCATATTTTATTATATCTTAATCCCATTTCTGTTTTTTGCCATTAGAAATAGTTCTTCACTGACTTTTCTTGAATATATTTCCTTACACACATATTCAAGAATGATTTCATTGTATCTACTTGAAAGCAGACTACTTTATAATAAAAGGGTTCATATTCAATTGTACAAGATAATATTCATATTCTCACCATAATACTAAGTCACAGTTCCACTACTGTGTACGAGAATTAATTCTCCATATTTTTATTAATAATTGTTAATGTTTCATTTTATATAAATTTTACTGTAGGCAAAATTTATTACTATTGATTGGTATTTAATTGTCTTAGTTTGTCTTTCCCAGGTTATCAGAGGAACCAAAATAATAATCATGCATTGGTGATTATTTTGGCTTCTTTTGCTATAAAATATATGGATTTGTATTTTTCTAACTGATTTATAAAATTTATTAACTCATACATGATAGCAATCATTTATTTATTTTATGTGTGGAAAACATCTTCCCACAGGGTAGAATCATCTTTCAAATTATTTTTATATATTTTATTCCATTATATATGTAAAGGAGTCAAATGTCAATATTTACTTCCGCCCCATCATGTTGCCCAGGCTAGAGTGCAGTGGCTCTTCACAGGCCCAAGTGATGATAATATAGAGCAGCCTAGAATTTCAGGGCTCATACAATCTTCCCATCTCAGAGTCTAAGTAGCTGGGATTACAGAAATGGTGTCCCACTACTTTTATGGATTGTGCTTAGCGTTGAGAATTAAAATAAAATATCAGCATCCACATTACTTGAATGTAGAACCAAGACCATGTGTGGCAATATGATATAACTATTTGTTTCAGGAAATTCTTGACCAGAAAATTAGGGTTATAGCCAATAAATACTTTTGTTTTCAGAAAACCACTTTTTGTATCTGGACAAATCTCTTCAATCAAAATAATAGAAGGATAAGCTGAGCAAACAACTCACTTATCAACCAATAATTCACTTGTCCAAACGCACTTGACTATCGTCACCTAATAGTGTCCATTGAACCTAAATTATTATATTGTCAATTTTGTATTACTCTAAAATTTTCTGCCTTGAAACCTCTTACGCCATTTGAACACAGACTGGAAAAGTGTAAATATCTTGTCATGACCAACTAACATATTGTCAGAATTATTAAGACTATGATAAAATGGTATTCTTTCTACTAGAGTTAGTTGAATAAACTTAGTTGTGCTTGACTAGTAGACTATTTCTGTGGTTTTCTAGGGGAATCTAACAGATGACAGTTTTGGAAGTCACTTACAGATCTGGTCAGCACACTGTCACTGCTACAGATCAAAATGCCCCACTTACAGGTCCCCCTGATAGAGAGGGTGAGACAGGCATTGCATTTTGTCTGAATTAAAAATCCTTTTTGTCAAACTCCCAAATATTCCCTTAGGAATAAATAGCACCTTGATTATGTGATCATACATAAAAAATTTATCCTTGGCAAAATCAGCCTTATTAGTGACACCACTACTCTCTATCTTCGCCACTTTTTGCAAAGCTACTGACAGGAATGCTTAGGGCAGGGATCAACATGACACCAATAGGGTCATTTCTTAAAGCCATATATTAAGTCTAATGGATATGGGTTTCAAAAGAATAATCTTTTCTTTTTCTAGCTTTAGAATTTTTACTAAAATGATCATTTAATTCACAGAAGTCCTCCAGAATAGAAAATAGCTTCCATGGTTTGGCCCTGACAAGAGGAACGACTCAGGAAAAAAAAAGTGGGGGAGGAAGAATGTTCTGTTGAAACTGAAATTCATCAGATTTCACATCCAAAACGTTATTCTTCACAGGCAGTTTTTGTTGGTTTAACTCTCAAAACCTTATGAGAAATTCCCTCAATTTTTTTTTTTTTTTATTTTACTCCTGACTGTTCTGATGCAATCTTCTATTTAAAACTTCATCTGTTAGAAATGAGAGTTCATCTGTACTGGAGGTGGCTAGACATTAAGTTAGGGGTACATGCTAAATAGTCAAATGATAATGTGCAGATATCGCCCACAGGCTTGCCTCATTCTAAACTTAAATACTCCTTGTGTTGTATTATTGCTTCCTATATGAAATCAAACTATGGTTTTAATTATTTTGATAATCTTCAAAACTGGCGCAATTTCACAGAGGATAAACGAGAAGTGGTCCCTTTGGGAAACTGTTGGTATGAAGAAAGTGTCTGTTTCAGAAGTCCCCACAAAAAAGGGAAGGTGTTTATGTAAAGTTATATATATCCAAAGACTTTCACTTTTTACTACTATGTGGAAGCTTCTAGAATAGATTCTGATTCCAGAATTGTTTTGACAAAATATTTCTCAGTCAAGGCAAATTGTAACAAAACTGTGTTCTTCCAAGTGTCCGAATCACAACTTGAACACAATAGCCCAAAAGTAGCCTCCTTTCTTGTACTTTCATCTTCCCATAACCCTCTTCCTGACTTGTTTTTTATTTCTGTTCTGGACAAGGAAACCAAAAGCTCAATTCTTTTTAAGGATTAGTTTCTCTTCAAATCAAGGCAGAGCAAGAAATCCTCATCATTAATTTTAAATCCTGGTTACATTATGAGCTGAGATCTACTGTTAAGAATTTTGAATTTAAGAGACCATATAATTATAAATTTTATGTGTATATCTATAAGAGAAATTAATATCTAAGAGAAATTTCAGATGGAAAAATTTGGAAGATAAAGACAAAGTAGGAAAACTGGGAAGGTGGTTTTTTAAGACTCTAAATTGCATAGAAATTCAGAGGAGTTTAGAAAAGTGTAGATGCTGAATAATATCTTTTGAAGATTTTATCTAAAGATTTTCTGTAAAAATAGATTAGATTCTGATTCAGCCCTACAAGTAAGAAAGGGATTTATCCATAGAAAATGTCAGAGATGAGCTTTTTTATACTTTAAGACAGAATTGAAGAGTTTATCCTGAAGCAGATGTAATGCCAGCTCTCTCCTCATTTTTTATTACCAGCCTAAACAGAAATAAAAATATTTCATATAAAATCCAAAACTTGACTGGTAAATAGGTCTAAATCTCCAACTCCTCATTGAACATTTTTAAGAGAAACTTTTAAACAAAAGCAGACCACAATAATTAAGCCTCTCTGGTCTGATCATCTTGATAAAACATATCTCAGGATACCATAAACCGCAAGATCATTAGAAAACAATGTGCTGTACTGGCTAAGAAATATGTAAGGAAAGATAAATTAAGCAGGTGATTAATAAAGCTACATTGTGTGTGTGTGTGCGCGCGCGCACGTGCGCTGTTACCCAACTTTCCTTGGTATGAGCAATTTCAAGAAATCAGCTCATGGGCAGCGCCTGTGGCTCAGTGGGTAGGGCTCTGGCCCCATATATAGAGGGTGACGGGTTCAATCCCAGCCCCGGCCAAATTGCAACAAAAAAATAGCCTGGCGTTGTGGCCAGCGCCTGTAGTCCCAGCTACTTTGGAGGCTGAGGCAAGAAAATCACCTAAGACCAGGGAGTTGGAGTTTGCTGTGAGCTGTAATGCTATGGCACTCTACCGAGGGTTAATAAGTGCAACTCTGTCTCAAAAACAAAACAAAAATAAATAATAATAATAATAATAAAGAAAGAAATTCGTTCATTAGAAGTCCATTAGGAGTGACTTTTTACATGGCAACAGCACAAGGCAATCGAAACTTTTCTACCTTTTCCAGTTGGAGACAGGATGGAATGCCTTAATGCCTTGCATTAAGTACAGGTAAGCACCCTGAACATCATCTATAAAATAAACAGATGTTTAGGTAGGTAGGTAAAGATTGACCAGGAACCCTGGAACTCCCCCTGGCCTGGTGGTGAGTCTGGGTGTGTGCTGTCTCCTGTACATCCCAAACTGGGGAAGAAGCCAGAAACAGAAATGTCAAATGGGTTACATGAAAAAAGCCACAAAACTCCAAGTTTTGCCTTGCCAAAACCCCAGAAAAGTAGCATTTAGAAACACAGAAAGATTTCTTTTGTTTTTTGTTTTTTTGGCTGGGGCTGGGTTTGAACCCACCACCTACAGCATATGGGGCCGATGCCCTACTCCTTTGAGTCACAGGCACCGCACCAACACAGAAAGATTTTTGATAATAAACACCCTGGTGGTGGGATTGGGGACTGCAACGTTGTATGAGAGTCTAGATTTCTATTTTTACCAGCAGTAATAAGACACTTTCCCCACTCGATGGTTCATAGAGGCCAAAAGCCTGATTTTCCCTTTACCCAGAACTGATTTATATTTTCATTAAAGATTGTCTGGTTTATTTATATTTATTATTATAAAGTTTGCCTAGCATTTTTCTAATGTCTCTTATTTTATTCTCAATATTATTTACTCATATCTTTTCTTTTTTTCTCAAAACATTTTACCAGACTTGATAATAATAGCATTCATTTTATAGAACCACCTCTGATTATTTTAATCTCCCCTACAAAATTTCTTGGTTTATCCAATTTATTCATGTCTTTCCTTGTATATACTTTCACAATTTTTAGATTCATTTAATTTTCCTCTTACTCATTTGTCAACTTAAATTAATTATGAGGAACATAGTTAGCATTAAAAAGCCATTAGGGTCGTATATTAAACTAAACAGGATTTTATGTTTTTCTTATTCTCTAAAAGACTGTGGTTGAATTGGGATGTTCTTCATAAATTCTTTGCCTTGCCTTCTATCTAGAAGAGTTTTGTACCACATTTTCTTCTGAATTCTTACGGCTTCATGCCTTAAGTTTAAGGCATATTGAATTCATTTTTGTGAGTGAGAAGAGTAACAAGTATGGTGAACAGTATCTGGGTGGCAGGCATACTTACAACTCTGACTCAAGAATTACAAAAATGATCCATGTAACCAAAGGCATTCATATCCTTTGTAATATTTTGAAATAATAGTATTTTTTAAAAAAATTGGAAGAGATTAGTTCAGGGAGTGTATGAATCCAGAGTACTTCTTTGTATCTCCAATGTATATGGATTCTAGTCTCAAAATTACTCGTAACCTGTTTCCTTGATGATTAAAGACAATGAGCATTTTTTCACGTGCAAGTGACCTTGAGGTGTCACCTAACTGAGTAAGACTAGCCCACATCACAAAGCCCCCAAACTGCAGATGCTCGTGTTGGTGTGGAGAGAAAGGAGCATTCTACACTGCTGATGCAAACTAATACAGCCTTTTTATTTTTTTTTTAATAGAAAGAAGTGTGGAGCATCCTCAAAGAACTAAAAGTTTACCTTCCATTTATCTTGCAGTCCCATTACTAGGTATCCATGCAAAAAAAAAAAAATATATATATATATATAGAGAGAGAGAGAGAGAGAGAGAGACATAGTGTCATTTTTTCACCCTTGGTAGAGTGCTGTGGCGTCACAGCTCACAGGAAACTCCAAATCTTGGGCTTAGGCGATTCTCTATCCTCAGCCTCCCGAGTAGCGGGGAATACAGGCACCCACCACAACGCCTGGCTATTTTTTTTGTTGCAGTTTGGCTGGGGCTAGGTTCAAATCTGACACACTCCATATATGGGGCTGGTGCCCTACTCACTGAGCTACTGGTGCCACCTCAAAAAAAGATAATTTTACCACAAAGAAATTTGCACCAGAATGTTTATTGCAGCTTAATTAATAATTGCAAAGTAGTGGAAGCAACCCAAATACCCATCAACCCATGAATGGATCATCAAATTGTGGTACATGTATACCATGGCATACTACTCAGCTATTAGAAAAGATGGAGACTTTACATCTTTTACATTTACCTTGATGGAGTTGGACACATTCTTCTTAGTAAAGTATCACAAGAAAGGAAAAATAAATATGCAGTGTACTCAATATTAATATGAAACCAGTATATAAATAATTACATGCTGATAAGAACAATAAAACACAAATATAGTCCAATACAGGTGCAGGGGGACGGGCGGGGCGGGCGGAGGATGATTGGCAGACGGGGGAAGGTCATGTGGAGGGATGGAACCTGATGTGCACATGGGGAGGGTGTGTAACGTGCCCCCGGGGAGGGGCTCTTTTACAACTGGAACTTCCCCCCCAAGGGGAGAACAATGTAATCTAAAAGTTTGTGCCCTCAAATTGATTTGAAACCAATTAATTAATTAATTAAATTACTGATAATCCCCAACAGCTGTTAACACTTCAACTATTACACTCGTGCTGCAAAAAGAAGGAAGAAAGGAAGACAAAAGAAATTAAGAACGTTATAGAAAATTTCTACAAAAGTGTAAACCTCGGTGATGACCATTTCAGCATATATTTTTACAATAGAAAATAGTCTTTATTCTGAAAGGAATATATCAGTTACAAATCAGGAATCAGGTTACTGTGGCAGAAGGGGAGAACGAGTATTGCCTGACTTTACATTCCACGGTACATCCTTTACCTCTTGCTTTAAAAATGCTTCTGTGTGGATTTCAGTTTTTTTCTCTAGTGTCTGTAGTTAAAGTTTAGTTGTAAATATTAAAAAACATATAAATACCAACTGTGGAGCCACATGTTTTCTCATTCACATTTTTTCTTCAATTTTTTATTTTATAATAGTCACTTCTCAGAAAAATTGATTTCTGTGATAGTGAATCCCTTTCATAAGAATGTATATATTCAAATGGAATAATTGAGTTATATCTTAGAATTGCGTTATCAATGATGAATAATTGAAAAGTTGAGTATTTAATATTTTATAATTTAAAATATTTTAATATTTTCAATAATATCATTAGTTTTCTTCAAAGCCTTTCTCATTTTACTCCATTAAAAATTATAACCTATAGAAATCTAAAGACTACCCTTGAATTTGATGCATTAATTGGAACATATCAATTTTTCTCTTCTTGTTCCCTAATACCACTTTAAGTTAAAATTTTATACAATCACATTGAAATTTTCACACAACACTGCAAGGTTGGAAATTAAACATGGTCCATATTTGTTTTTTCTTTTCTTTTTTTTTTAAGTCAAAGTGTTGTTGAAATTAAGTCATGTATATTTTATAGTATCTCTGATTTTTCTAAAATATAAGAGTAGTCAATCCAGGTGGGGGAAAAAAAGGAAACATTGGAGCTATTAGAAGTCTATTATTTTAAATGGATTGAATTGCGAATAATGACAACATTTTATTATGAAATAAAAAATAAATACTCGAACATCTATATTTATCTACACTGCCTCCATGTCATCAAAACTTCATTCAAATTAACTTCGGTTAAATTTAACTGTTTCTCAATGTAACAGACACAGTTTTTTATAGTCATGAGTTGCTTAACAATGGGGATATATTCTGAGAATGTGCTAAAAAGCAATTCATCAATGTGCAAATAGCCTTGAGTGGACATTCACAAACCTAGATAGTGTAACCAATTATTCACCCAGGCTTATCATGTAGCTTATTGCTCCTAGACTGTAGACGTTAGCGGCATGTCATCGTATTGAATACTGTAGGTAATCTTTTTTGCTCAAGATTACTATAATTGTTAGAGGTCTTTACTATTTTCATGTCAATTTTAAGGTTTATTTTCTAATTCTGTGAAGAATGGCACTCTAAACTTCATGTGAAATTTAAAACTGCTCACCAGCTTTATGGGCACCCTGTATACAACAAATATCAGTGTATTCCAAGTAAAAATATTGATAAAAATTGCATTTATAATTTCCAATAAATAAACCTGTGATAATTTTTACTAAGATATTTTTATATGCGTACTATTGTCAGATTCTGCTTCCTCTATGTTAGAACACACAGCTAAGCAAAAGGATATTCTGAATTATGTTTTTGTAGAACAAAAAGGTTATGAAAAAAATCTAAACTGCTAGTGTAGACTGTGACAAAAAGACCATTTCAAATTTAGAGGATTGACTCTTTGGAATAAACCAGGGGTTTTCCTTTTATTTACTTTTGCTTTAAAGTATTGAGCTTTAAAAACTTATTTTTGCTTTTTTAAATTTGTATTTATAGACAGTCTTTCAGGTCAAAGTATGTTTTTGCAAATCCAATACTGTTTAAAATGTCTCTGTAAGGTTATGTTTGGGTGGACGCCATTGTTAGATCCTGATATTAAACTGTAAGCATACGATTTAAAGATTTCATTGTTTTACTGCAAATGAATGACTACGTGAGAAACAGTATAAACGAATTGGAGGTTCCATATTTTTTTTACATGAAAAGATTCTAGAAGCAATAGTCCAGGACTGATATATTAGTCCTTTTTGTCATAAAATAGCTATACTTCTCTCCATGCTCAGTCATCTTTTTGGTATGGTTTTTCGCATGAAAACTTTGATGGCTACTTTACCTCCTCTATCATGATGAAGTTCTAGGAAGGATTAAGGTAAAAAAGGGCGATAGAGAGTAAAATTCAGATCCTTTTTAAAGGTGTGTGTTTTTTTAATTTCTTTGCAAACTATTCATTCTCTCTTTTATTTTATTATTTTTTTAAAATTTAATCTAAAACTTTTTTTTTAATTGTTTGGGATTCATTGAGGGTACAAGAAACCATGTTACACTGGTTGCAATTCTCTCTTTTAGATATTGGCCACAAGAACCCCTAGCTCAAATGCTAAGCTTCCTAAGTGATGCCGGAATTTCAGGTTCTTGGTCTCCGTGATTTGAAGAATAAATCCACCTACCACAGATTAGTGGTAAGACAGAATTTATTTACAGAAAAGAATACAAAAAGCACTAAACCTCCTGGTAGAGAGAGAGAACTCAAGTGGGGAGAAAAAAGCTCCCTGCGTTTCTCTCCCAGTTTTTCCCCGTCTCCACGTTTAGGCTTTTAGTCTCGGGGTATATATATATATATATATATATATCTATATATATATGTGGGTGGGTTCCCTGGCCAGGACGTAAATGAACACAGTTCCTTCTGCCTGGGCAAGTCGAATGAATGTATCAATGAATGGACACAATCCATTCATGGAATTGAGGCCTAGGAAATGCACATGAAATTGACCTAGGCATAGGAAATGGGGGTTCCGTATGTAGTCCTAAGTGTAAAGTGAAGGAGACACCAAGGCCACAGTGTCTGCCCGGCAGGCAGTTGTACGGCCAATTGGAGCCTCCGGTGGGAGGTCGGAGGCCCCCCCACTCCTTGCCTATGATCCAGCCTGCTGGTTCCTCAGCCGGCTGCCGCCGCACCAACACTGCCAAGGTGAAGGCGGCAGGTCCACCAGCTCAGCTGAGCTGGTTGGGGTGCCAAATGTCCTGCATCAAAGGGAAGAGGAGAGGGGGGTTTTGGGAGTAGGGAGAGTATCTGGGGGGGTCATCATCTAATGTGCATGATGCAATGGTACATTTCAAAACTGTAAAGAAATGAGTATAATTGTGATAGATGTGTTACTTAGTTAAGCATTTCACATTGTACTCTGAACCACATAAATGCATCAGTGTACAAAGTTATGATTTAATAAAAAAAAATAAAAAAAATAAAGAGTCTACTTGTTACTTAAATTTGACCAATAGCATTCTTGTTTCAGAAATGAGATGACCAGCTCTTTCAGAATATACAGCAACTGCCTCTGCCTAGTGGTGTAAGGTTTAGGAGATTTACGGTAAAGCCATGTTTCCAAGGAGGTCAGTACAGAAAGCCGGACTTCTGTTGGCAGTTTCTGGGAGACTTACACTTTCCATCCATTGCAGCCACCATCGTTTTTTTCTCCAGGAGAAGTTTATAATAGAAAAGGCTCGGTTGGGGTATTCATCCGTTTCCCCTGTCCCCCTGGTGTTTGGTGGCGTTGCAAATGGGCAAGGCTAAAATGAGCTGGTTATCTCAGGATCATGGAAAGCCTGGAATCAAGGTTCAGGAATGCTCCCTATTTTCGTTGTGAGAAGGGAAACGATTCTGTCCCCGTGTGCCAGAAATGTGAGACGTGTGTCTTGGCCTGGAAGATCTTTTCTACCAAAGAGTGGTTCCGGAGAGTCAATGAGATATGGCAGAGGAGGTTTGTAGTCAGCATTCTGGAGCAGTTAAATAGCTTGTATTTGTTACACTATTTCCAAAATATCCTTCAGGCCACACAGGGGAAGGATTTCATCTATAACAGGTCCCGCATCAACCTCAGCAAGAAGGAGGGGAAAGTCGTGAAGTCCTCCTCCTTTAACCAAATGTTGGATAAAACAGTGGAACAGAAGATGAAGGAGACATTGTATTGGTTTGGGACCAGCACCCACCGGACCAAGGCCAATTATACCCTCCTGCTGCTGCAGATGTGTGACCCCAAGTTACTGTTCACTGCTGCCAATGTGATCAGGGTCCTGTTTCTGAGAGAGCGGAACAATATCTCAGGTAAACAAGGCCACAAAGACCAGAAAGACTTCTGGGGCCTGTAGGGAACTGCAGGTGTTGATATGTTAAGGTATACAGGGAGCGTCTGGGCCGCAGCATGGGGTTCTTTGAACAGACTCCTTGTCCTGACACCTGATCCTGTTTACCATAGGAGAAATTAAACAATGTAACTTCCTTCTAGAAACCGGCAAATGCAGGAGGAAATACAGAATGTTTAAATGTCAAGCATTTTAAATGGATTTCTGCATCCTGTAGACACAGCAATGACTAGTCCCGGCTTCTGACCACTTAATCCAGTGTTGCTTATGCTTTAAGGGTTAGACTGGGCTTGAGAGAGGCATAAGGGGGAAGCCGCTAAATTGTTCTGCCGTCAGCAGTAATGCACAGAAGCCAGGCCAAGAGGTTGAACCTTGGGGCTTTCTTTTTCATTCATTCCACCAAATTCCTTGCTTACACATAGAATCAAACCTCAAAGCTGAGTTTTTGCAAGGCTGGAACTCAAGCCCCACTGGTGATAGGAATTATGTGCCTTGAAGAGCCCAAACTCTGTACTCATGTACCCTCCTGCACCTGTGCCTCTCCACAAGGAACCTCCACTCCAGGACCCCTCCTGATCTCAAGTCTCCGGCCTCCCGTCTGGTTTCTTTTCCCGTCTGGTTTCTTTGGCTTCCTTGAACCAACTAGCCAAATATATCGAGGGTGGCAGTTCTCAACTGTAGCTTGCACAGAGATCTCCAGAAGGGTTTGCTGAGCACAGACTTTTGGGCTCCTTCCCCAGAACTTCTGACCCAGCAGGTCTGAAGTGGGGCCCGCGATTCTGAATTTCTAACAAGTTTCCAGGGGATACCCATGCTGCTGGTCTGGGGACCTCACTTTGAGAATAGCTGGTTTAGGGCGTTAGAGAATCTTGGAAACATCCAGCCAGCTGGTTTAAGGAAGCCAAAAAAACCAGAAGGGAGGCCAGAGACTTGAGATTAGGAGGGGTCCAGGAGTCGGGGGTGCATGTGAAGAGGCACAGTTGCAGGCAGGTGCATGGGTGCAGAGTTTGGGGCTCTTGAAGGTACATAATTCCTATCACCAGTGGGACTTGAATGTTGGTCATATTTGTACACTAATGGAATCCTAAAGAATTTGAAACCGGAACAGTCTAGCGGGCAATTAGATAACAATGTATGTCATTGACTTCTTCAGTGTGTCAGGGATGTGAAAGAGGCACCTATAGAATGAAGACCTGCTGGAAAAAAATCAGAGAATCCTAGAGTGTCAGAGCTATAAATTAGATTAGAGACCAACCAGTCCAATTCCTTAATTTTATAGGCAAGGACACCAAAGTTCAGGGAATTTGAGGGACTTGGCATAGGTCACTCAGCAGTGGGCTGAAAACCAAAAGTTCCTCCTAAGCGTCTTCCACTGTGCCCTCTCCCTCCGAGGGAGGGCCTGGTTTGCACACACAGATGCTTGCTCTGTGCTTCTCCTCCAAAAGTTTCGCCAGGCACCACAGGAACAGGCTATTCATATTGGAGCTGTGTAAGTCCTCTTAGGGATGTGGCAACCTTCCTCTTTTCCTGGGGAAGATTCTCTTTACAAAGTTACATTTTCTCATGTGACTCAAGGGCGGTTATTTCTGACATTAAAGAAAATTCAGCTTCCAAAAAGCAGTCCATCTGGAGGCTCCTGCCCACGACTCTTTCTCTTTCTCTCTCCAGGAATATAGGGCTTTAATAAATTTTGCATTAGAGATGGGCTCAACATCAAATGGGGGCTTGCTGAGATTTTTCTATGGAAAATCCAGAGACCTCAAGTAGAAACGGACATAAATGCCATGTTCTCTTCTGTGTATTTTTAAAAGGAAGGAAAAATAAAACCATTCTTTCCACCTCCTTTTCCTCTACACACTTGTTTTTTAAAGAGCAACTTTTTTCTTGACCTCTTGTTTTTCAGGGCTCAATAAAGACTCATCCGATGTGTATTTTTCCCCTGAGAGAAAGTACAACCCTCAGTCTGAGACCTCACATGTCTATTGGGCAGTCAGAACTCAGCATACATCCTTTCCTTTGTCCAAAGCCACAGAAGGTGAAAATGTGCAGGGAAAAGCATCTAATCTCGGTAAGCGAGCTCATAGCAGGTGAGACTGGGAAGTCCCAGTAGAGCTGGAAGGCTGGCAGGACAGTAGCATCTGAGGGTGGCGGATTTTGGAAACTGACATTCACATAGCCCCTACAATGTGTTGGGGTCTTTAATATTTTTTCCCCCTCATCTAATCCTCATAGCTGATGAGGAGGGAAGCAAGGACTAAAATTGGTCAGTATATTCTAAAGCACAGGTTTCCACTGAAGACCCCTGCCTCAGGCCCACAACCCATCAGGCAGCCCCTGCATGCTGGTGTGGTGGGCAGTTCTAGAATCCAACCCACCAGGGTCTATTTTTTTTTGAGACAGAGTCTCAAGCTGTCGCCCTAGGTAGAGTGCCATGGGGTCATAGCTCACAGCAACCTCCAACTTGGGCCCAAGCAATCCTCTTGCCTCAGTTTTTCTATTTTCAGTAGAGCCGGGGTCTAGCTTTTGCTTAGGGTGGTCTCAAACTTCTGAGCTCAAGCAATCCACCCCCCTGGGCCTCCCAGAGTGCTGGGATTATAGGTGTGAGCCACCGCACCAGCCTACCATGGTCTATTTTGTAGCCTTGGATTCAATCTTGAGGAGGGAACAAAAGCAGTGGGTCCCTGACCTTAGGGTCCCTCCTAAGTTGGTTTTTTGTTTTTGTTTTGTTTTGTTTTTGGCTTTTGAGAGAGCCTTGCTACGTCACCCAGCTAGAGTGCAGTGGTGTCATCACAGCTCCCTGGGCTTACGGGATCATCCTGCCTCAGTGCCCTGAGTAGTTGGCACCACCCCCACACCTAGCTAATTTTTCCTTTTTAGTAGAGATGGGGTTTCGCTCTTTCTTAGACTGGTCTCGAACTCCTGAGATCAAGCGATCTTCCCAGACCGTGGCCTCCCAGAGAGCTAGGATTTTGAAGTATGATAACCACTCACACAATGATTCTCCTGCTTCAACAGTGATCAACATTGTTACTACTCATATTTCATCCCCCATTTTGTAAATTGTTTAAAATTTTTTCTTATTGGGATATTTTCAATATCCCAGACACGATGCCATTGCAGACTTTGCTAATATAGATGTCTCCTTAAGCTGAGAAGACTGAAAAGTACATGTATGTTTAGGTCAGGAGTCTCTATTTTCATGACAAAAATCGGTGGCTAAAGGACAGATGATAATGGGCTTTATTTTGGGGAGAGATTTGGCAAGGACTTGTTCTCAGCCGAGAGTTTATATAGAGACAACTCAACCCTGTGCCCTTCTCCGGCTTCACTCTAGAGGGACAGTGGAGGAGTTCGCTCCAGTGTATTTCTGAGATGAACAAGTTGTTTTCTGGGAAAGCGAGCCTCAGCAAGCCAGGGGACGACCCCTGCAATCTGTTGGTTGACCTGGATACTGTCAAGGAACTGTCTTCTGGGTTCAGCAAATACCGAGACTTCATCCGTCTCCTGCCCATCCACCTCTCCAAGTACATTCTAAGTATGCTGGGGTGCATTAGGGGATTTCTCAGACATCTTCCATCCTGGCCCAGTTCAGGGGTTTCTGGGTCAATCTTTGTTTTTTTCTTTTTTTCAGGAATGCTGGATAAGAACAGCCTGCACAGGTGTTTCTTCGTGAGCCAGCACTGGGCCATCGTAGCCCAGCAGGTCAAGATGGAATTGTCAGCGCAGAACTTCATCCAGAACCAGATTACCATTTTGCAGGTACTCCCTGCCCAGAGCCTAGCCTCATGTCTGTGTTGAGGCTCCCCAACCTTTCCATCTCCCTGGTAGACTTCGCTGGCTTCCTGCTCCACCTTGCAGCTCCTGAGGCATCTGCAGCCCCTTCCTTTTGGTCTGGGTGCCCGTTGACCCCATGTACTGTCTCATCATCAGTGTGACTAGGAGGGGTGACTTGCATAGAAACCTCTCACAGCAGAGAGGCAGAGCCTTTCCAAAAGCTCACAACACAGAGCAGTGTTCTGCCCCTGGAGAGTTTTATTGTAGCTTATGTAACAAGAAGGCCACAGATATGTTTCTGCATCAGCCTCATATGCCACCTAGACATTTACAAAGTCTCGGCATATATTTTTAGGATAAAAGGCAACTTTCCTCCAGCTAGTGATCCTTTTTAGTTCCTTTCTGGGAGCCTCACCCTAAACCATGGGTTCTTGGTAGGCTGGGTTTTTTCTCAGCAGAGACAGATGACAAAGATTGACAAGGCAGCAGGTGCAGTGAGGCCGCCGAGGTGCAGAAGCTGCTGCCCTCTCCCACTGGCCCCTCCGTGTGTTCAGTGTCTGCCTTCCTTCTCCACTCAGACAGTGCATACTGCCAGCATGCCGGGCCTTCCTTCCTCAGCCAGGGCTTGCTTATTTTTCCAAGAACAGTTCTTCCCTTCCTCCTAGAGAATGGGAACCAAGAGTAGTCATTTTCTAATTTTTGGTTTTTTTCCAGGGGTCTTACTCAAGGGGAATAGACCCCACTTATGCCAATAAGCTTCTTATCCCAGTCCCTAAGATAGTCGATGACGCAAAACGCGTGCGTGTGAAAGGCCAGAGATGGAAGCTGAGGACAAAGGTGAGTTCCTGCGGCGCTTGTGACGGTCACGTTCGTAGTGGCCATTGAAGGCTGAAGTTCAGACTCAGCCCTCAAATAGAGACCACTCAAATCATAGCACTTCCTAGGAGACCAGAGTCCCCTGTGCTGCTGCTGACTTGTATTCACTCCTGTTCTTTAACCTTGATTTCCTCATCTGTTGAACGAGTGTGGTGATATAGTTGTTCTCTCAGTGTCTTCCCTGACTTCATACCCTGTGGCCATGTTCAGGGTCCACAGCCCCAGGTCATTTAGGGCAGAGTTCCAGGCCATAGCTGGGGTTGTTCTCAAACCTATCAGCTTCTGCCTCTGGGATGGTCCTGAATGTCCATGGCCTAGAATGAATCCAGCTTTCTTATCTCTCACTTCCAAGTTCATTTTTGTGCCAGGATAGAAGGGGAAAGTTAATTCACTGCAGACCTCCCACCAATTCTCAGGCAGTGATGAGGAGTGGCTGGAGGACTCTTTGGGCTTCATGCTCTGGTACCCAGGCATGGTAGTTATTGCTGAAACTGTTAGGTTTCTGCCCCTCCTCTCTGCTCAGGGTCTCTCTATTTCAAAGACATAATTGGCCCCCAAAAGATAGGAAATCAGGAGTGAACTGATTATAGCTCCCCAATTATAAATTAAGATCCGACAAGTAAAGGCATCCAGAGAGACCATGTAGCTCATATGTCTGCAGGGGCCAGACAGGTCACACAGAGGAGGAGGTGGGCAATGTGGGCAGTGCAGAGTGGTGGGCTGTGATCAAGTGGCGAGTTTATGACCCATCTGAAAAGCCAGTTGCTATTCAGCTGCAGCTAATTATTGCCTTCGACCCTTAACCTGCTAGACCATCTGAGCCTTCAAAAGATAGAAATCTGAACTATCACGTGAACTCTCTTAAATGCTGGCAACTAAATAAAAGCATTTTTAAAAAACTACATGGGCCGTAAATGCATCAACGTACAAAATTATGACTTAATAAAAAATAATTAAAAAAAAAAACTACATGGATCAAAGAAAGCACACTTTATCTGCAATTTTTCCATCTCTTAGCTGGTTTTTAGATAAAGAAACCGAGGCTCAACCAGGTCAAGATCTCCCTGCCAGTTGAATGAGAAAGGCATAATTTGAATGCAGACCTGATTTTTTCCCCCAAGTCTGTTGCTCTGTTAAGTGTAAGAAAATGGACACCATCTTCCTAGGGTTATATATAGTCAGTAATCCCCCGTCCCCAAAAAAGGACTACTCAGACACTGTTTGATATTCTAGGAGTGTATAATTTAAGAAAAGGGAGAGAAACAGGTAAAGCAGTATGGACACTGGCATGAACTGGCAGGACCAGGCACTTGCAGGGTCTGCAAGGTGGTGGGGAGTGCTTTGCGGGGTGCCAGTGGCAGTGAGTGCAAATGGACGCCAGGCATGGTGCTGACAGCCGTGCTGACATTGTCTCTTTGACACCTACTGTAGGCCCAGGAGCTGTCTATCATTGCACCTAGTTTATAGATGTGGAAGTGGGGATATGATGTTGGGGAACTTGGCCACGGTCTCACAGCTGATCACTGGCAGAACTGGGATTTGAACCCAGATGTTTTCCATCCCGTGACTTTGCCATGTGGCTTTTAGGGCTCACAAAACTTAGAAGATGAGCAAGGGCCAGGGAATTCCCACCTGAGTTAGGAGAAGCCAGGGAAGCCTTACTGAATTCAAGCTGGGGTATGGGATGCTGTTTGGATACTGGAGGGCAGGCAGGTTGGCTGATTCTCTGGGAGAGACTTCTCCATGCGCAGCACTACATGATTAAAGATGGGGAATGAGGGTGAGCCAAGGAAAGAGGGCATCAGGGAAGAGTCTAATGGCATGGAGGAAGAGAAGGCTGGGGTTTGGAATGATGAGAAGGCTAAGGTTGGGGAGGAGACTCCAGAGGAGAGGGTCTCCAGAAGGACTCTCAGATGCAGACATGATTTCGTGGGCTTCTTTTCATTCACCATAAACTCACTCTACTTTGATTTTTCCTCCTACTCCAAGTGTGACTATTATTTTCTGCTATTTGAGGTTGAAATATGGCTTGGAAGAACAGGGTGGTCTCAAACTCCTGACCTACTGGGAATTCAATTTAGTTATCTATTCTGGAATTTAACATGCATGGTGCACCCACTGCTCAGAAAGTGTGTGCTGGAGGGAGGCAGGAAGGAGGGAAGGAAGGAAGAAAAAAAAGAAGGAAGGAGAAAAGGAAAGAAGGAAGGAAGAAAAACAAAAGAAGGAAGGAGTAAGGGAGCAAGGAAGGAAGGAGGGAGGAAGGAAGGAAGGAAAGAAGGGACGGAGGGAGGAAGGAAGGGAAGGAGGGAGGAAGGCAGAAAGGACTGACTAGGAAGCAGAGGAAAGCACCCCTGTTGAGATTTGATAAAATTTATTTTCCCTTACCGAGATACTTCATCTGTAAAATGATGAAACAAGTTGTGGGGCAAGTGACCTCCTTTTTAAGGCAGCTATAAGGACAAATGGACATTGTGTATGTATGAAAACTTCACAATTCAAATGTATAGAGTGTGTAGCAGTAATTTCATGCAGGGCTTAAGTTCCCGTGAGTGTGCTTTGTACTACCAGGTAGTAAAAACCCCAGCTTCTGTGAAATGGCTGGGTATAAGGGATCTGTGACTTTATTTTGGGATCATATCTTTTGTGAGCTCATTTTTGGAAAAGTTATACAATCAATGACATTTAGAATTCAGCCTCACAAGTCCATAGAATTTGAACATAGAAAATAGGAAAAGTGGAAGGAAGAATTAGGACCTTTGACTCAACACTTCCTGTCTCATGGACCACCTTGCTACCTGCTCCTAGGCCCCTCCCTTCACACGTAGGAGTCACAGCCTTCAGAGGAAGCATCCCTGAGCCCTGTGCCCTCGCCAGGGAGGTCTGTGGGTAGAGTTGCCACCATGTTTTGACTCCGAGTATTCCCTTGCTAGAATGACTACAACCTGTGGACTGCATACCAGAACCAGGAAACTCAGCAGGTCCTGATGGAGGAGAGAAATGTCTTCTGTGGGACCTACAATGTCCGCACGCTTTCTGACACGTAGGTACCAGGGTCAAAACCTAGGTCTTCAGCACCTCTTGAGTTACCCACACTGGCATCTCAGTATTCCCTCGGCCCTTATTTCCTTGGAAGGGCAGTCCACTCCTCACCTCAAGCTCCAGGTCTGAAGCTCCAAGAGATCCTGTGTGGACAATCAGTGGTTAATTTTGCGCCATTCTTGGCAGTGGGTGGAGGGCACTCTCCCTTTATAAATTCTCGGTATACTGACCAACAACCTTTTGCACAAGTCATATTCATGAAATATTTACTTTCTTTGAGATACTTCTATTGTTTAAAAAAAAAAAAACCCAACAGAATCTTGCTGTGTCATCCAGGCTAGAGTGCAGTGGCATCATCATAGCTCACTGCAAGCTCAAACTCCTAGGTTCAAGAGACCCTTCTGCCTTAGCCTCCCAAGTAGCTGGAACTATAGGAATATACCACCACACTCAGCTAATTTTTCTATTTTTAGTAGAGACAGGGTTTGGCTTTTGCTCAGGGTGGTCTCAAACTCCTGACCTCAAGCATTCCGCCCTCCATGGCCTCCCAGAGTGCTAGGATTATCTTTATTGTATTATTTTTAGAAGCAATATACGCTTATTGGGAAAAAAATCCTCCAAATGGTGAGAAAATGCACAGAGAAAAGCAAAGATCTCTTATAATATTGTTACCGAGGGATAACTACCATTAATATTGATGTCTATTCTAGAATTTTTCTTTGCATTCGTAGCACATACCATATATATATTTGGTATTTTTTTTTTTTTTTTGCGAGACAGAGTCTCACTATGTCACCTTAGGTACAGTGCTGTGGCATCATAGCTCACAACAACCTTAAACTCTTGGGCTCAAGCAATCCTCTTGCCTCAGGCTCCTGAGTAGCTGGGACTACAGGTGCCCACCACAAGGCCCGGCTATCTTTTTTTTAGAGATGGGGTCTCACTCTGGCTCAGGTTAGTCTTGAACACCTGAGCTCAGGCAATCCACCTGCCTCGGCCTCCCATAGTGCTGGGATTACAGGTGTGAGCCACTGTGCCTGGCCCTTGCCCTTTTTTTTTTTTTTTTTTTTTTGAGACAGAGTCTCACTCTGTGGCCCTCAGTAGAGTGCTGTAGCGTCATAGCTCACAGCAATCTCAAATTCTTGGGCTTAAGTGATTCTTTTGCCTCAGCCTCCTGAGTAGCTGGGACTATAGACGCCTGCCACAATGCTCGGCTATTTTTTTTTTTTTTTTAGGCTGTAGTTGTCATTGTTTGACAGGTCTGGGCGGATTCGAACCCGCCAGCTCTGGTATATGTGGCTGGTGCCTTAGCCACTGAGCTACAGGCGCAGAACCAGACATACCATATTTTAAGTAGAAATGGTGGTATGCTACATGCTGTTCTGTAACCCAACCTAGCAAATTATCGTGAATATCTTTCCATGGTAAATATGAACATTATAATAATTGCACAGTGTCACATTATTTGGCTTAGACCATAAGAAGTCCCTTTAATAATCTGCCATCCTTTAGGTATTGCATTTCATTCTTTATTCACAAGGTTTTGGGAAGGCTGCCTCTACTTTATTTTCAAACATGAATCTTTTATCAAATTACATCTTGATAATACAGGATGTCCCAAAGGTTGCCATACATAAAGACATTAACATAATCATATTATATTTTTATTTTCTTATATTTATATATCAACACATAGAGAAATATTTTGTAAAAATTTGTGTATATTTTGTAAATGAAAGTACATTTAGCTTCAGTTTCCCTTTTTCCCTATGTATGTATGCATGTATGTGTGGTGACATTGGGGCATCCTGTAAACCAGTCAATGCAGGGAAGATAGAGCAAGAAGGGGGAAGGCAAAGTTGGTTTGTTATGGATAGTATGGCAATGACTGTCCTTTAGAAGAGATGGTGACTTATTGAACTCTAGATATGACAACCAGAATGAAGACAAAAATACCAAAAATTGCTCCTCTGTTTAGGGTGATATATGTCTCTGTTTATTGGAATAATCCCACTTTGTTCTGTGGTCCTAGTCTACTTAGTAATAGTGGTCCCCTTTCATAACAAATAAGTCTCAGCTTGGACAATAAATTATTTGGTCATCCTGTTCATTTCTTACCTATTTGCTAATAATCATATCATTGGAAAATAGGTCTTATTGGACCATAAACTCATTGCAGGCAAGGTCCATATTTTATTTATCTTTGTATTTTCCGTGGTACTGACTAGCATAGTACTTTGGACCTAATGTGTTTGTTGGATATTGGTTAAAGAAAAAAAAAAAAAGAAACACATGTGTATAAAGGCTTCCCAACAGTGTTTCTTTGAGGTTTTCCATGAAAGTTTTCCATGGTCAAATAAATCTAGGAAATGCCACGTACTCTAGTCTTTTCTCTTGCGGATTTAGCTTATGTTAGCAGAATTAAAAAATAATAATTTTGCCTTATGTCTTTAGGCTTTAAAACCACCTGAAATGATTTTTTTTTTCTTTTCTTTTCTTTTTTTTTTTTTTTGAGACAGAGTCTCACTTTATCACCCTCGGTAAAGTGCTGTGGTGTCACAGCTCACAGCAACTTCCAACTCCTAGGCTTAGGCGATTCTCTTGACTCAGCCTCCCAAGTATCTGGGATTACAGGTGCCTGCCACAGTGCCTGGCTATATTTTTGTTGCAGTTTGGCCGGGGCTGGGTTCAAACCTGCCACCCTCGGTATATGGGGCCAGCACCCTACCCACTGAGCCACAGGCATTGCCCTGAATTTTTATTTATTTATTTTTTTCTGAGATGAATTTTTGTCATGGTATGAGGGCAGGGGTGCCTCAGGGCCTGTCAATACACGTTCATGTCCTTCCCTTCTGTGTGCTCCTTGCTGAAAGCCCTCAATGTTCCATTACACCACTGTTGTAGGTGAAAGTCACAGTCTAAGTAAGTTCCAGGAAGGACAAGAACTCGACTTTCATGGGTAATCTTTTTCCCCTGGCAACTCAGGTGGGACAAAAACAGAGTCATCTACTATGCTGGGGGAGATTTGGTGGCTGTGTCATCTAATCGGAAGATCCATCTTCTGGACATCCAAAAAGTGAAGGTGTTACCCATTGTGTTCCGAGGTCATGCTGGGAGTGTCCGGGCCCTCTTCTTGCACGAGGAGGAAAACTTTCTCGTAAGCGGAAGTTATGACCTAAGTATCAGGTGAGAGATCCAAGGATGTTATGATCTCCATCCGACCCAAGGCCTAAAGGAAGTTCATGGAAGAAGTGTGCATACTTTTTTCTGTTTATATTTATTGAAAAGTTATCCTAAATGATACTTATTTCTAGAGTACCTACAACTTTTGGCAATGTAAAAGGCAAGAATTTATGTCTTGTTTAAACTTCCAATGAGATAGATTTATACTAATTATCAGCTATATTTTCTAGGTGATAACCATGAAGCAGAAAAAGTTTCTTTTTTTTAGCATTCATAGACAAAAACATAATTTATATTTCTTCTCGTAGATTCCTTCAGGGAGAAGTAGTTTTTTTGTGTGTGTGGTAATGACATGTAGTATAGAAGCAAAATAGTGTTTAAAAATGTATTTATACATGTATTTTTAAACAGCTTAATAAAAACACAGGCCAAAAAATAGGACAATAGGAATTACCACTCCCCAAACCCATCATGTGTCCTTCTCTTGCTTTTTTCTTCCTTCCAACCAGAAATAATGCTATCCTAAATTTTATACTAATTATCCCTAGTATCTCTTTATAGTTTTCACTTCCTGCTTATGTATCTCCAAATATATTAATTACTGTTGCCCATCTTTGACATTAAAATCATATTTTAAAAATTTGCCAGTACTTGATTCTTGCACTGAACTATGTTTTTGAGATTCAACCATATGATTTGGGTGACAAAAATTAATTTACTTTATGGAGATACAATATTTTATCAGGTAACTCATTATGGACATTTGCATTAGTCTAATTTTCATTCTTTTAGAGAATCCTGCCGCCGACATGTTGTCCAGTGCCCACGTGCATGAGTTTTTTTTTTGCAGTTTTTGGCCAGGGCTGGGTTTGAACCTGCCACTTTCGTCGTATGGGACTGGCGCCCTACTCCTTTGAGCCACAGGCACCGCCCCCATGAGTTTTTCTTAAGGTGTTAGTAAGGGAATTCCTAGGAAGAAGTACTTAGTTGTTTTTCAAAGTGGTTGTAGTAAACACCCATCAGCAGGTTAGGAAAATATCCCTTCTTATTAATCCTCACCAATTCTCAGTATTGTCAGTCTTTAACAGTTCTGTTAATCTGATGAGTATTAAGTAAAATTCACTGGGTTTTTACTGGGGTTTTAGTTTTAAATAATTACTAATGAAATTGAACACCTTTTCTTTTCTCTTCCTTCCTTCCTTTCTCTCTCTTTCTCTCTCCTTCCTTCCTGATTTCCTGACTTCCTTCCTTCTTTCTTTCTTTCTTCCTTTTTTTTTTTTTAGAGTTTTACTTTGTTATCCTTGGTACAGTGCTGTGGCATCATAGCTCACAGCAACCTCATCTTGCCTCAGCCTCCCCAGTAGCTGTGACTACAGGCACCTGCTACAATGCTGGCCATTTTTAGAGATGGGGTCTTGCTTTAGCTCAGGCTGGTCTAGAACTCCTGAGCTCAGGAAAGCCAACTGTCTTGGCCTCCCAGAGTGCTGAGATTATAGGCGTTAGCCACCACGCCCAGCTTTGAACATGTTTTCATATCTGTATTAGTTAGAGTTCTCCAGAGAAATAAAACCAATAGGATACTATATACATAGAAGGAGATTTATTTTACGGCACTGGCATTGACCACAAAGGCTGGCAAGTCCAAAAATCTGCAGTGTGGGCCAGGAGCCTGGAGGCCCTGGAGAGCCAGTGGTACTGATGAGTCCAAAGGCCATCATCTACTGGACAGTCCGCACTGGCTTAGGGAAACCAGATTTTTATTCTACAGAGGCCTTCAAGTGAATGCATGAGACCCACACACATTACGAGTCTGCTTTGCTTGGAGTTCACTGACTTAAATGCTAACCTCACCCCCAAACACCTTCCAAGTTGACATGTAAAATTAACTACAATAATATGTTTTAGAGCCATTTGTAATTCCTCTTCTATGAAATTCGTGTTCAGTGGCTTTTTTTTTCCTGGAATTTTTTGTTGATTTATATATCTTTTTCTTTTTGATTCGTAAGAATTTTTTTTTTTTTTTGTAATTTCTGGATTCTCTGTTTCTGTGTTGCAAATTTCTTTTTCCAATTTGAGATTCTTCATTTCACTATCTTTGGTGCCTTTTCATGAACAGAAATTCTTAACTTGGATGTAGTAGCCTTTGTTAATGGTTAATGCTCTTTTTGACATGTTAAGATTCTTTGCCTACCTTAAAGATGTGAAGATAGCCTCCTTTTTTAAAGTTTTTATTTATTTATTATTCATTTTTTTGTTTTGTCTTTCATGTTTATGTCTTAAATCTACCTTTTTAAGAAAAAAACCAAAACCCTGATTTTTGTTATGGTATAAGGTAGGAGTCCAATTTCCCCTCTTTTTTTTTTCTGTCTCCCTGTTTGGATCCGCAGTTATCTCAGCACCTTTTATGGAAAAGATAGTCTTTTTCTTCATTGTTCTTTGTTACTGGCTTTGTCATAAGACAAGTGTCAGTGTATTTCCATTTCTGTATTCTCTATTCTATTTCATTTGTCTCTTTAGCTATTTTTGGTCACACTGTCTTAATTACTTTAGATTTTAAAGTCTTCATGTTGGGTAGGACAAGTCCCCCATCTCATTCATCTCCAGAGTGTTTTAGCTGTTCTTGGACCTTTATGCTTCCATCTACATTATTCTATGTTTTCATTCTGTTTTGGACCTCAAATGCAGAGGATTGAGCTGATTATACTTCTCAGTTCATGTCACATTACTGGTCTGTACAAGGCTCCATTCCTGTTTTATTTTAGTCATTCATTTGTTCACTCACTCATTCATTCATTCATTCATTCAATTTATCTCTATTCTTCACTCTTATTCTCTTCCCTGCATGAGCTACCATCTAATCTTTCTTCATGTGTCGCTTTTAATTTATGGGTGGTCTTTCTGAAGTACTTTGTACTGAAGTACTGAGTACTGAAGTACTTCGTATTTGTATCTATAATTCACATGGTATTGTGGTAGACTTCTCTTGGTTTGTAACTTTTGCACCTGTCCTATGTGTCAAAAAGATTCATCTATGTTATCATTCATCTGGTCAGGTGTTTATAGCTGTTGAGTAGCAGCCCATGGTCCACACACACATTTTACCTACTGCTTCTCTATGATGGTCATGGGTTGTCTCCAAACACTGCTGCATTGAGTATCTTTGTGTATGTCCCTTTGTGGACATTGTGAGGTCTTTCTTTTTTTAAGGGATGTGTACCAAGGGGTGGACCTGCTGAGATGTTGGTTAGGCAGCACCTGATTTAACTAAGAAGTACGAGACTGAAGTCCAGAATGATCACACTGGTCTGCATGCTCACTACATCTCTACTTCCAGACCAACACTGGATGTTATCTAGCATTCACATTTCTGCCTAATGAATATGCGTGAAATCATTCCCATGTACATTACCCTGGTTGCTAAGGAGTGTACTTATTACCTTTGCGACTTCTTCTTTTGCAAATTGCCTGATTATGTCTTTTGCTTACTTTCCTATTGAGATAACTCTAATATTCTCGGTGATTCCCAGTTCCTTTTATTTCTTTCTACTCCAAAGAGTCGATGTTATTCTTTTATTAGCTTTAAAGTTGGAAATATCATCTCTCATCCTTAATTTATCTATTAACTTTGTTCATAATGTCCTTTGTTGAACAAAAGTTCTTTATGGATGTAATAAAGTTTATCACTTTATTAGGGTGTTTTTTTCTCTCAGGTCTGTGATTCTTCCCACTTCTAGGTCACAGAGATATTTTCTATTATTTTCTTCTCGTAATGTTACAGTTTTGCCTTTTGCATTCAGTTCTTTAATCCATTTGCTGCTCAAAACTTTGCATGTGGTATAATGTAGAGTTTCCATTTTATCTGTTCATTCTTAAAGTGAACAGTTTTCTGCATAAGTGAAAGAAATTAAACTAAAGTCCTGGCATGTTGCTGGAAACAAAAATTCGAAGCATGCTTTCTTTCAGTGGAGTGCTGGGACATTGTTCACTGCATGTGGCTGCCAGACTGGTAAGACGTTGGTAAGGCTGTTGGACCTTTAGGAAATAGGAATATTAATATTAATAGGAAAAGCTTAACATATCAAAAAAACTGCAAAAGAAACATGTATTAATCATTTACTATGTGCCAAGACTCCCAGTAATTCAGTGACAAAAGTGCCATTATTATCCCCAATTGTCAGATGAAGCAACCGAGGTACCGAGTGGTTCAGTTACTTATCTCAAGATCATACAGTGAGCCAGTGATGGGTCTTAGCCAGCTGCTTCCAGAGTCCATTATCTTAACATTTCACTTTGTCCTGTCGCAAGAGCAGCCTGGCCGAAGTGGAAGCATGTAGCAATGAAAGCTGAGAGACCTCAGGGAAATTTTCTTATTAGAAAACTGTGTGGTTAGGCATGATGGCACAAGCCTGTAGTCCCAGCTACTGGTGAGGCTGAGGTGGGAGGATTGCTTGAGCCCAGGAGCTCCAAGGTCAGTTGAGGTAACTTAGCAAGACCCCATCTTTAGTAAATAGATAGATAGATGACTTTACACGTTCCATATATATCTCGTTCTATATGACTTTACACGTTCCCATATGTCTCCTAGATATGCTGTAGATATACATAAAATATTTAGAATATTAATGACTGTGGAAAATTATTATTTTAGATTAAAATGAGGGCCATATGATTAGATAACATAGTTTGCTTTTGTAAGGTTAAAGTCTGAGTTGTAGTTGTGACCTTCACTCAAGAAGTGTGCCAAAAAAAAAAAAAAAAAAAAAAAGAACTGTGCCAACAACCCTTGTAATATACATTATGGGTGGGAACTTATTCAATCCCTTCCCACCTCCCCCCTACTTAAGTTTAATTGCATTTTCTCTCATGTGAGCACGTGGTTGTTAATTTACCAGTTTCGCTATAGTACTGAGTACGTGTGATGCTTGTTTTTCTATTTTTATGATACTTCACTTAGAAGCATGTTTTCCAAATCCATCTATGTTGTTAGAAAAGCTACAAAATTCCCATCTTTGCATGGCTGAATAGTATTCCACGGTATACATACCGACTGTGGCAAATTATTCTGTTGCTCTTGTTTGAAGATCATTTCTACCACTGAGTCAGTGCCATGATGCTAAGCCCAGGGGTCATTCCAGGGTCCTTTCTACCTAAAACTGCCTAATATTCATCAAGCATTTTCAATGATTTAGTACCTAATATTTATTATGCATTAGTGCAGCTTCTTAACTTTGGCACTGTTGATAGTTGGGGATGGAGAATTCTTTGCTGTGGGGCTGTCCTAGGCAACAGTGAATGTTCAGCAGCACCACTGGCTTCTACACGCCAGATGCCAGTGGCACTTCCCTCCCCTCTTGTGACCACCAAAAATGTCTCTAGACATTGTCAAATGGCCCTTTGGGGTAAAAATCACCTTTGGCTGACAATCACTCCCATTAGGGCATTTTAATTCTTCACAAAACCTGTTTGAGGTAACTGCTATAATTACCATTTTCATTTTATCAATGAGAAAATGAAGCTTACATAGGCATAAAGTAACTTTCTCGAAGTTATGCCAAATAGGTGTTGTGACTGGAATTCAAATCCAGACCTCTAACTCAAAGTCTGGAACTGCTGCTTTCTAACTATGTACTGATCTGAAGGAACTCCCCAGAGTACCATCCCTTGGGCCCTCAGAAAATCTCAAAAACTCTTTTTTTTTTGGACTGCAGATACTGGGATCTGAAAAATGGGACTTGCATACGAATCTTCAATGGCCACCAGGGCACAATCACTTGCGTAGATTTATATAAAAACAGGCTCGTATCAGGAGCAAGAGATTGCCAGGTGAAAGGTGAGGAAGAAATGCTTTAAGTTTCCCAAATCCATGGGCTACCAAAATGCTTGTTTTGCTCATTTGTATAGGCAGTCATTTATTCTTTTATTCACCCATCCATCCATTCATACACACATGCATCTTACCAACCTATCTGTTCAGTGACTGTTGACACCTACCATGTGTAACATGCTGTGCTACGTGCTAGAGAGGGAAGCAATGCTATTTCTTCACAGGCTCACCTCATAGTTTCTTCATGAAAGCAGATATGTTTGTATAGAATAGGGGTATAACATATGCATGGAAGGTAATGGCTGTCATTTATTGAATACCAATTTTGTGAAAGGCACTTAGATGCTTTATATATATTATCTTATCTAATCCTCACAAGAGCTCCATGAAGTGGGGGCACATGAGGAATCCAAAACTCATAGAGAGGCTCGGCGTCTGTAGCTCAGTGAGTAGGGCATCGGTCACATACACCAAAGCTGGCAGGTTGAGCCGGCCCAGGCCTGGTAAACAACAATGACAACTGCAACCAAAAACCAGCCAGGCATTGTTGTGGGCACCTATAGTCCCAGCTACTCAGAAGGCTGAGGCAAGAGAATCACTTAAGCCCAAGAGTTTGAGGTTGCTGTGAGCTGTGAAGCCACAGCACTCCACCGAGGGTGACATAGTGAGACTCTGTCTCAAAAAAACAAAAACAAAATAAAACCAAAAAAAGAAAAAACAAAACTCATAGAGAAAAACAACTTGCTCCAATCAAAGGTGCTAAGTGGTGATGAGGGGGTTCGAATCCAAGACCACTGTCTCTAAATTATAGGCTCCAACCCACATTCAGGGTCCTAAGGGACCATAGAAATAAGAGTAAATTAGGGAAAGCTTCATAGGTGGGGTGCTATTTGAGTGTGATCTTCAGGAGGAATTGTTTCGGTGGCTGGACTGCAGTGTGTGGTACTGGAGGTAAGACTGGTAAATTGTTTGGGACCAGATTATAAAAGGCCTTCTGCATCATGGTACGAAACTGACCTTTATCCCATGGGACAGGGTAAGCCATAAATGCACTTTAAGTTGGGAACCGATAAGACCAAATTTGTACTTTAGAAAGATAATTCCAGTGACAGTTGGGAAGAAAGTTTCAGAGAAGGGTGACTCTATGGAGTTGGGGACAAGTGAAGATGCTATTTGGTCTAGAGAACTGCCATGGTGTCTTCAGAATATTTAAGAACAAGCAGGTATGAAGAGACTGAATGGATGTGACTCTGCATTCCATGGGCCAGGCTGAAGGGAGAGCTCCTGGGGGAGAATTGGCAGCGCTTTACCTCCAGCTGAAAAGTGAGGAAGGTGGAGGAGCAGGTGACAAGGCCAAGGGTATATGGAAAAGCCATAAATGAAAATAGGGGCCTCAGAGGAAGAGCAGGGAAGAGGTCATGGGCTGAATTTTGGACCCGTCAGTAGAATAATAGCTAAACAAAACCAGAAATGTTTACGTCCTAATCCTTGGAATCTGTGTCTGTATCACTTTGTGTGATAGACGTGATCCAGTGAAGGACCTAAAATGGGGAGATTATCCTGAGTTATTAGGGTGGGCCCAGTGTAATCACAAGTATCTGTAAAAACAGAGAAACTGTCTGGGCTGTGATTGAAGGGAGATGAGACCATGGAAAGGTGATCAGAGAGATGCAACACTGCTAGAGAACGGGGTCGTGAGCCAAGGAGTGTCACTGGCCTCTGGAAAAGGGGGCAGGAAACGGATGCCCCCGACCCTCCAGAAAGGAATGCATCCCTGCCAATGGCTTGATTTTAGCCTTGTGAGATCACATTGGACTTCTGTTAGATAACACGTTTGTGTTGTTTTTAGCCGCTAAACTTGTGGTCATATGTTACAACGGCCATAAGACAGCTAACATATTGAGGATGAGATTTCTGAGGGTACCCAGAATTTCTTGAGTATTTCCAGAAGGTAGATACAGGTATGGCTACCTTGGTCTGGGGCTCCACATATGTAGATCTGGTAGTTGTCAATTATAATGAAAGATGGAAGCCCCAAGTGTGGACGAGATTTCCACTAGAAAAATGCTAGGAAAGAGTGAAAAGAGAAGAAAGGAACCTGGGGAACCATGGCATGTTAGGAGCAGGTAGAAGAAAAAGATGCGGGGAAGGGGCAGTGAAGCGGCATCATATGCAAACAGGCAGATCTGCTCAGGGAATCCTGCTCCACCTCCTCACCCTCCTTGGCCTGAATGAATAGGTCATGGCAGTGATTGCTTTGAGTGCAGCAAAAAGGGAGAGAACTGCAAGGTGAGGTTTGAGAAAGAAGGGCAGCCAAGGCCTCCAAGCTGGCTGGAAAAGTCTCCCAGGCCACCAGTAGAGCCAGGACTGGGAAGTGAGGAGTTGGGTCCCTGCCTCAGATGTAAAATTTAAGGGGACACCAAAAAACAGAACAAAACAAAAGAAAAAAACCCTCCATTGATCAAGATACATATTTCAATGCAATATTTATTTATTTATTTATTTTGAGACAGAGCCTCAAGCTGTCACCCTGGATAGAGTGCTGTGGCATCACAGCTCACAGCAACCTCCAATTCCTGGGCTCAAGCGAGTCTCCTGCCTCCGCCTCCCAAGTAACTGGGACTACAGGCGCCTGCCACAACGGCCGGCCATTTTTGGTT